>JAPSGF010000023.1:7737024-7756190 GCA_035772895.1 Perdix hodgsoniae | reverse complement strand
CTCTCCTCTCCTCTCCTCTCCTCTCCTCTCCTCTCCTCTCCTCTCCGACATAAAACACGGTTTCATTTTGAATCCTAAACCAACGATAAAGTCTTGGCCTTTATTTATTTCTGCCATAAAACCCACAAAATGAGGAAGTGAGAATTTGATTCATATAGGATGTCTCAATTATTTTTATATTATAAAGGTCTTGCTACAAACATTCAGCAGTACTTAAATCTGTCTGGTAGGAATCACTGTATCTGATCTCTTTCACCTCTATGAAATCTAACTGAAGTAGGGAAGTTGCAAAACTGTAATTATGTAAAGAACAATACATAAATCATTTATCTGTACAGTCACTTTCTTCAGTCCATGAAGAGAAATTTCCTTCATTTTTGCTTGCTAAAATAGTCAATGGAGAACAACACTGACATGCAAAATTTCTTCCAGCAATGGTATGTAGGACCTCTACCTTCTGCAGCTATGTTTTGCATTCATGATCTTTCATCATGGTCAGAAAAGGCATGAGGAAACTCTAAGAATACGAAGGTCCAAAGGATGGCTTAAAAGATTTACCCCTACTTATAAGTCCTGCTGGACTCTGCACTAATGAAGATCACAAGGAAACAGATACTCAGAATGACCCTAACTCTTGCAGGAGCTGCCTTCTTTCTAACTCAGCCTTCAGTAGTGTACCAATATTTATTAGCTGTGTAGCTAATAATGACAAAATAACTCAATACTGTGAACTTTTCTAAAGGTTATGTTGGAATTCATTAAACAGAGGGTAACGTATTTTACTCATTATATCTCTGTGATTTGCTAGCTCCATCTACTTCAAATGGTATTGAAAAGTCTAACAATACACACAAGCCAGAGCTAATACTGTTTTGGCATTAAAATTGCTGTACAAAGAATGATCATGATATTTGATGTGTAATTTAGCTTTGTTTATTCTTCTACAAGGATTTCTTTAGCCCGCAGAGGTTCATAATGCTTCAGGAAATGCATCTTTTCATTTTATTAAGAAAATATACTGATGAATGCTCTGATAGAATAATATGTGCCTTGTGTCTTGTTAGCCTCAGGATGTCTTGAAGAAAATATCTATCTCAATGGGCACTTTCCTGGGAGGTAAAAATAATTAACAACTGAATATATAAATCAACTGATAAACACACTACTGTAAGGAACAGCTTTATTTCTTATATTGTTTTGTTATTCTTGTAGTTCTTGTTTGTCTGTGTGCATGTATGATTTTTATAAGTACTTGGAACTACAGCTTCGGGTGTAATATACATGGAAACTCTCTCTTATATAAGTTTTTAATGAGGCTATGTGCCCATTTCAGCTCGTAATCTATGTCTTTAAGTATTGCTTTGGCAATCTTACCCAGAAAGATTATTTAATAAATATAATACTATTCAATTAGTAATCTTCCAGGTCTATACAACCACCTCACAGTCATTGCTGATATATTTCTCTTACTTCCTTTGTAGTCTTATTCAATTTTTCCAACTGTTCTCCTATGCAGATGTGTGTGAACTTAATCTTCCTACACTGGATGGACACAAACTCAGTCTGAGATGAAGAAAAACATTTATAAATCTCAGGTGCTAGTCAGAGGTGATGGACAACAGTCAGCTTGCAGTATGGGCAGATGCCATCTCACCTCTGTATGCAAAATGACAGCTGGTCCCAAATTTATAGAACATTTTTATTTATACTGCTCTTCAAAGTCTTGATTTTCCTTTTTAAAGTTTGCTACTTCTCTTTTGCCTTTCAGTTATCCCTGTGTATATGTCTACATCATACTGAAAATACACTAACAGAAGCCTGGAAAAGATCTTACCAGAGAGACCTAGACAGACTCATGCAGTGGGCCCAAGTGAACTCGTGAAGTTCAAAAATGCCAAGTGCAATGTGTTGTACCTGGGTAATGGCAACCTCCTCTATCAGTACAAGCTGGGAGATGAAAGGATAGAGTAGAGCCTTTCCCAAAAAGACTTGGAGGTAATGGTGGGAGGCAAGATGGACATGAGCCTGTACTCAGCTCTGCTCCCTCTGTACTCAACTCTGGTGAGGCTGTACCTCGAATACTGTGTCCAGTTTTGGGTTCCTCACTGCAAGAAAGACAATGAGGCCCTGAAGCGGGTTCAAAGAAGGTCAACAAGGCTGGTGAAGGGTCTGGAGCACAAGCCTTATGAGGAGTGGCTGAAGGAGCTGGGATTGTTCAGTCTGGAGAAGAGGACACTCAGGGAAGACCTGTATAACTACCTGAAGGTAGGTTGTAGTGAGCTGGGGGTCACCCTCTTCTCCTATGTAACTGGTGATAGAAATAGAGGGAATGGATTCAAGCTGCTCTAGGGGTGTTTCAGGCTGGAAGTTAGGAAATACTACTTTTCTGAAAGAGTAGTCAGGCAGTAAAATGGGCTGCCTAGGGAGGTAGTAGATTTGCCAATCCTAGAGATGTTCAAGGAACATTTGGACATTGTTTTAGGGACATGGTTTAGTGAGAACTATTGGTGATAGGTGGATGGTTGAACTGGATGATCTTGAAGGCCTTTTCCAACTTTGGTGTTTCTGTGATTCCTTGATTCTGTGATTCTGTTAGCCAACAATGTACCCTTTCAGACTGGAAAGCGAACTGTACCCTGGGCTATACCAAAAAAAATGTGGCCAGCAGGAAGAGAGAGGTAATCCTGCCCCTCTACTCTGCTCTTGTGATAACTTACCTGGAGTACTCTATCCAGATGTGGAGTCCTCAGTAGAGGAGCAATGTGCACCTGCTGAAGTGATTCCAGAGAAGGGCCACAAAAATAATCAGTGGGATAGAACACCTCTCTTACGAGGACAGACTGAGAGAGCTGGGGCTGTTAAGCCTTGAGAAGGCTCTGGGTGACCTGACAGCAACTCCCTGTAACTAAAAGTGACCTACAAGAAAGAAGAGGACAGATTCTTTAACAGGGTCTGTTGTGATAGCACAAGGATAAATTATTTTAAACTAAAGGAAGGGAGATTAAAATTGGATATACTGTAGAATTTTTTATGATAAAGGTGATGAGACACATGAACAGATTGACTAGAGAGGTGCTGGATGCCCTGTCCGTGGAGACATTCAAGGTGAGGCTGGATGTAGCTCTGAGCAACCTGATCTAGCTGTAGATGTCTCTGCTTATTGCAGAGGATTTGGACTAAATGATCTTTACAGGTCCCATTCAAAAGTAAATAAATAAATAAAGCTATGATTCTATGATTCTAAGTAATTCTGCAGAATCAGTTATAATTAATGTGCAACTGTTACAGAGTGAACATATTCAAAGAATATTCATTATCTTGCAGTTTACTTGCAAAATTTAGTGCAGATATAAGAATATTTATGACAAAATATAAAGAGTAGCTCTGAAATTAATATTTCCTATTTTTTCATGTTAATCCACAATATCAGAGGCGGATGTTGGTGGCACCAATATCCTGTTGCACTTTGCTGCCATGTGACAGATAGCAGCAGAGGAGAGTTGGGTAAAGTGGCATCTGACATGTAACATGCCAAAAAAGAAAAGGTGTGTAATTGAATTTCTACATATGGGAAAAATTGCACCCGAATATTCACTGATGCTTATTGAACAATTATGGAGACCAAAGAATGGATACGAGCACAGTGAGGCAGAAGGTAATGTATTTCAGCAGTGGTGTTACCAGCATTAAAGACAAGTCTTGTTCTGGATGGCCACGCAGACTTCTATGTGCTCAGCATGTAGGCTCTTGTTTGTTGCTGGTGAAAATGAATAGCTAATGGTGGTAAATATGTTGAAAAGCAGTGTACTGCAGCTGAGAATTTGCTCTGTCAGACAGTATAAATGCATTGGGATGAGTGCATTTTTCAGACCTGATCCTGCCAGTAGCATATGCTTGTCTTAAATAGTGATATTGTGTTCTTTGTATCTGTTATATTTTCCATACAAATTAATAAGAGATATTACTTTTGGAGCAACCTACGTACTGAGTTTTCAACCATCTATTTTCTAGTATCTGTCATTTCAATTATAGACCACAACTGAAGTTTCTGAAGAGGCAGTGTTTTACAGTTTAAAGAAATCATTATTATTTAATGTTCTTTCTATTAGATATTCCAGGTAGTTTTTAAATGCTTATACGATAAATATCTCCCTCACACAGCAAAGAAAACAAAGAAACAAACAAGAACTACAACAACAAAAAGTTACAGTCAAGGTTTTAACCCAAAATCTGAGGGAAGATATCTTAGAATTATGGTTTAGATAGGTTAGGAAATTTTTCAAACCCCATTGGGCATAGTTCTCATAATTCATTAGAGTACAGCAAAAATGCTACTTGATGAAACATTAGGTTGGCTGGAAAAAGTAACACATATTGTATCTGGAGGTTTTGGATAATGACTATTTGATGAAACTTATTTGGAAATAAATAGCTTTATTTATTTGCTAAATTGTTACTGTTGTTAGCAGACTAAAATGAGTATAAGATACTCATCCAGCAGTATGAATAAACATGTAAATTCTGAATATGTATAACAATACTTTCTTGTGGCCTAGTGACTGTTAACTGGTATATTTTCTAAAATGAAAAATAATAATGAAAATTATAACAATGAAAACGATATATCTTTCCAGGAGATAATAATATATAATTATTTTCATTATTAATTATCTGTATCACATAAAATAACAAAATATAATATTGTTAGGTTTTTAGAGATATCTCATGAGTTATGGAATCTGGTGATGGAAAATTTTTGTACTTGAACAGGAAAAGAAACACTATCTGAAGGCTGTAATAGCTGAATAAGAGGGTAGGTAAAAAAGAGAATAAAGTCTGACAGGTGTGTTTTCTGTTTGTCTTTAATTGAGTAAAGTGTATATTACATTGAAATGTCTCACTCTCTGTCTGATTCTGGCAGCCTTGGGTTAAAGGCCACATAGAAAAGGAAGGATCCATATTGATGGGAAATATTTTTCAGGAGAGCAGGGAAGTGCAGGATGAAGAAAGAAAAGAAAAGCCAAGGGGCAAGTAGTGGCAAGGTAGTAAATTACAAAGGTTAAAGGTGAAGCTACTTTGAGAGTTGATGTGAAAAAAAACTTCTGCACAGTTTGAAGCATTCAGCTGAAGAAAGCTATCCATCTCTTGGTTAGAAAAAGCAAAAGGGCAGAACAGAAGGATAACAATGAAAATATTACAGAATGTGTATATCTAATTATTATAATCAAGACAGCTTAGCCACAGTCTCCTTTAAAACATTTTGACTACCTAAGTCTTCCTGTACATGACAAAATTAGTTGAATTACGTGTGTTAAACATCAAGAAAACTCATTGGAACTATTACTTCACTGTGCAGAGAAAAATACCATGGTCAAATAAATGCTTGACACGTAAGAGAATTCACACTTGATCTCTCTGTTCTTTTCAGAGAAGGCAGGATCAAGTCTTGTGATTTAGCAATGAACATGTTACATATACATTTTTTTCCAGAAATTACAGATACATATATATAATATATTAAATTAATATTTTTCATTGTTGAGCTACATAGATAATAAACTACATCTTCACTGTAATAATAATTTCAAAAGATTTTAATAGATTTCTTGTGCCTACTCATATAAAAGACAATCTGAGTTCCTCAAATGAGGAAATGAATGCTATCTATCGTTCATACAGAGAATTACTATCATTCAGGAAAGAATTTGTGTTTAGCAAATACAAATTTACAGGATAATAGATGTATCCAGTAAATAATACATCATATGTTGATATAATTAACTTCCATCATTCATTTCTAAGTAGCTAAATATGTATTTAACAAACAAATTTATGAAAAGGGCTTGATCACCCATGGGGAAAAGGAAGATTAAAATTGAAACAATAAGACACAAAATGCTTTGTTGTTAAAACAAAACCAAACAAAATCCAACTTATAATCTTCTTATTAAAGGAACTGTCACTTACGTGTGCATAGAAAGAATGAAAAAAATCCTTAGGCTTGAGGTTCTACAATGAGTGAGGATATCAATGAAAGTATAAAAAATATTTAAGGATCAAACTTACTACCTAAGGTAAATGCAAAGCATGGCTACCTGCTGTTGTTTCGTTCCAATTACTGAAGGAAATGGTTTGACATATATATACCTGGAGAGAGACTAAGGCAGCAAACAAGGCCAAATACTGTCCAGTAGATTTATAACCAAGTCTAAGCAGCTAAGGAATATGGGGAATATGGGGTAGTAAAGAGTATAATACTAGTAATTATTTATAATATAATTATTATTTATAATTACAATAGTAAAGAGAAAAATCCTAGCGAATTGTTTATAAAGTAGAGATAGTTGCCAGCAGGGTTCCAGCGATGTCTCATTGGTTCATAGGGGGGCAGAAAGTCAATCAATTACATCTTGTTGACCTTCATGGCTGCAGTTTGGTGGAGGTG
The DNA here is from genome assembly GCA_035772895.1 of Perdix hodgsoniae. NCBI lineage: Eukaryota > Metazoa > Chordata > Aves > Galliformes > Phasianidae > Perdix > Perdix hodgsoniae. The sequence continues at coordinate 7,749,745 of JAPSGF010000023.1, read as the reverse complement.
GTACCTGTTCTATATTGAAACTCTTTGGGTTTTTATCCTATTTATATCATTATTTTGGCTCCCAGGGTCAGCAGTTAGTTGTCATGGGCACTTCTATTTGGTTCGTCAGGGCTTGCTTCAGTTGTCAGGGACATTTATGTTTTGTTTATTGGGCACGACGTCATGCCCAGAGTGCATGTCTCTAATGTTTAGTAACTGCAAGTTGATCACATGATTGTCACATGGTGGGCTGCTAGGTAAGTGCATTGACTGCATGGTGGTCCTATCCTCCTACACAACCCCCATAAGTCAGCTTGAATGCCCAAAAGGAGCAACAGACAAAAATGATTTCTCCTGGTGGCCCAGATGCATGTGTCTCTTTTATTGCTGTGATCATGGTAACCATTGCTGAGAAAGTTTCTCTTCAGGTGGATGCCACTAAAGAAGCTTTCAGCCAAAAATTGTTCCAGCCTCTCACACCTGCCTTTACCTCCTTTTTGTCATAGGTGATCCAAGTAATTATATGTGTACTGCGTATATATTCTACATATATATACTATATATAGAAAGATACACTCTAACAGCATAAATATTAATTACATTATTCATCCTTAGTTCATTAAGTTAATTTTAATATAAATCATTGGTTGATATACAGAGTGTGACTCAATCTACTTTCTGGTAAAGTAACAAGCAGATTACTTTTTTTTTTCTTTTTGAGGGGCCAAGAAGGAAATCAGCTCACAAGAAACAATGGAATTGTGTAGTATAGCAGAAGTATCTAGACATTCTGGAAATATCACTTACTTTGGTGACATAATTTCAAAAACACACTAAGCCACTCTACGAAATGCACAATTCTCCCTAAATATGATTTCAGGATTTCAGCTTAGAGCATTATGGAATGTGAATACACAATTATTCTTTTAAATAGTAAAATTAAACCAGAGAAGTAGAAAATCATGTAAAACACAGTCATTTTGTTATAGCATTAAATATTACTTCTTGGATTGCCAAACAAAAAAAAAAAGTTTATTTCTTTAATCAACAATATGCTTTGGGTTTTTAGATTATTTATTTATTTATTCTCCTGTTTACAGGTTACTGAATTTGCTTTATAGAAAAAAAAAAAATCTGAAGTGAGAGAACCTGTCATTTTGGTGAAGAGAACTGGAAATGAAAAGCATCAGGACAGTTAATACAGTTACCTGAAAAGACAAAACAGACAGCTTCCTGCTGGTATGCGGAAAAAGGAGCAGATAGAAGCCTGCTGTAGGAGAGACATCATTTGTGGGCATGGTGGTGATGGGGTGGTCATTGAATCTGGTAATCTTAGAGGTCTTCTTCAACCTTAATGATTTAATGATTCTGTGATTCTGGAGAGCTGAAGTGAAGCCTACACCATATTGACTTTCAGTACATAATGGTCTCAATTTAGGCCAATACACATTTCTGCTTGTGCAGAATGCAACAAACCCATGCACAAAATGAGCTTAAATCTCATCCACATTTGTTACCCAATTAATAATTTTATTAATACAGTGGTCCTGCTTGCAGAGGTCAGCCATATTACATGTAAGTACTTGGGATGCCAGTCTCTCTAAGACTAAAATACGCTGTGTACAGATGGAAGCAGAGAGTCATAAGTATAGTTTTGGTTCCATGGCTGGAAACTATAATCATAATTCTACCAGAATCCAAGTAGACTGAGTGAGATAGAAACCACTGCAGATCTTAAGCCCCTCGCATTTTAAACCTGCTGTAGGTAAATTGATAATGTAAGTGCAGGATTAAATCTTGTGCTCCAGATTTCTGGGAGGGGAGTCACAGTTCTTTGGTGAGATTTAAGAGTCAGAAGAAGACACAGAGACAATGGAAAAACAAAGGTAAATCTTGTTATTAACATGTTTTCCAGCATTTTGGATGAAGTGCCTTTGTGTAAGTCCCCAATTGTAGATAAACAACTGATTTCCACATATAGTCTTCAGGGTTTGTGAAAACTTATGCTAATAATAGAGAGCTTGTAAAGACCCAGTAAGACTTGACACCTTGCCATAGCACAAAAAAATGTCTGAAACAATTTAAAATTTCCTTCAAATTCTTTCCAAAATCTCATTAAAATTACATATCTTATGGATACCTATCCTACAGTCAGTGATGTTCACACATGAATACCATTGTATGTACCTGTGGTTGAAGTCATATTCATACCACTTCATCTCCATGCACTCCACATGATGTTAAATGTGGCCACGAGGAAGTTATTACTGACCCAGTTCTACCTCCCTGGTGTATAGGGCACCTGGGCTGCAAGAACAGCTTGCACTGATGTGTGTTTCAGACATGCCTTGGCCCTTCAGTATCTATGTCAATGGAGACAGAGTTTATGCTAACAAATTTTGGGAAGCCAGAGTAGTTTAAATGGTCAATTCAGTTAAACTGGGCAGAATTATACCCACCACAGAGCCTTGTTGCATTATACATTCATATCTTTGGCTAGAGCACTATGGATGGTGAGAAATATCAAAAACCACATAAGAAAGTTGTTAGTAATTTTTTTCTCTTATATTAAATTGTAAACTCCCTAAAACAAAAATTGTATTTTTTATGTTTCATGGCATGCTGCCTGATTTACTTTATTCTTAAGGGTGGGGAATTGCAGTTCTTTATTAAACAAACTGACAGTCCTTCCAGAAGCTCAGCAGCAATCTCCCAAAGATTTTTCTCCATTTCTGTTTAGTTGAAATAACTGACAAATTATTAACTATTCTGTGCCACCAAAGATTTTTTAAAAAATCTCTTCAGCTTTAGAAAAAACAACTTTCAATATTTTATTTATATCTCAAACCCTTCACTACCTTTTCTTCAAACAAAACATACTCAGTTTTCCATTATAGCCTGTTGCCAAAATAACTAGTTCTGCAAACACTTTTTGTAATTGACCATAAAAATATGTGCTGGCTACAATCAGTCCTAAGAGATCACCTCAATATCACAGAAAGGTCTGTAGCAGTTAGAAATGAAGTGGGAAGTGCTGCATGTTATTTTCATTTATAACTTTATCAAAAAAGGGAAAAAAATTCCAACAACCAACCAACCAAACAAAAAGCCCTCATTCTTCTGTAAACGAATAATTTGCTTGCTATTTTGCAGCTCATCTTATTTCAGCCATTTTAGAAGCTGTATAATTTTTTATTGGATGAATTTTAGAGACTTTTGATGCTACTTTAGAAATCCTCTACTGCAATTTATTCATGGAAGAAATAGTCCTTGGAAGCTCCTTTTTAATATGATTGAAATATACTTCCTCTCATTAACACATTTTGCCTTGTAAGTGAAGGAAATTTTTGATACTGTGTGTTTATGTTAATGTATTTTTTTGATTGTGATGTTTGGAATATAATTTGTTTTATGCTTTGTTGCTTGGCTTTTCCAAGAAGCATAAATAAGATTAAAATAGAAATTATAGATTTGCTTCAACTGTTACATCCAAAAAGAAACTAGCCAGCTATTAATGGTGTGCACAATTAATTAGACCACCTGTGAAGAAAAGTGTTATGATGAAAGGATATAGTTCTTGGCAATTGTGTCCACTTTGTTATAGAGCAAAATTAATTTTTTCTTAAAATAAAGATAACATTACCAAGACAGCTTAATGGGCATGTATTCTAAGATACTTCTAAAATTATTTCTTTCTGTTTATGGGCTATGTAGTGATCTGAAAATTCTGGAGTTAGGCTTTGATTTGTTCTGATTAATTTGCAATCACTACTGAAAAGTACTAAGGACATATAGCCTGTTGTGGCATTAGAAACGGGTTTCAGTGAGCTTCAGTCCCATTTTTAATCTGTTCTTTTCATAAGTGTTAATAAATGTGAACACAATTTATTCTTATGGTTACAGATCAGCAGGAACTGGATACTTCCCAGTGCAGCTGAGGAGATCATGACCAGCAACTGACTGTCCAGTGGCTTCAGTGAACAAGCCTGAGGAAGGTGTACTCTTGGAGTTTGGAGCTGGCAGGGTGAAAGATGTAATGTTTAGTATCCGGTCGAGCAAAAGTCACTGAGGTCATAACAGCAATATTCTGCTTAGGAGCATCATGAATCAATGCTGGGCTCCACACTGATACAATTACAGGATTTCTTGGTTACTGTTTGAGAGGAATAAAGTAGTTTATATTTTTCCTGTTTTATACGAAGTCTGGGAATGTCAGCATGTCACAAACTACCGATGTCTCTAGACAGAAAGAGAGAGACGTGTCACTGTGGAAGAAACACTGCATATTTGGCCTCTGTCTCCACAGCTTTCTGTGTGTGAAGGTGCAATATGCTGCAAGCAAGAATGGTACTGCAGCTGGCCAAAGGGATCTGGAAGTGTGCAGAGATTGATGGCAATGCTCTGTTCAGCAATGTATATGCTTGTCTTTCATAAAGCTGTAGAAATATACCAGCTAAAATACTCATTTGATTCTCATTTCCAGTGTGAAATGCCTCTGTAACCACGTTTTATCTCAAATATAGCATCAAAAGCCATACAGATACTCAATTAAAACAAACAAATATTTTTGTGCAGAGAGTTAAGGCATGTGTCCCCAAAGGGGCTTTTTTAATAGAAATATATATATATATTTCACTTTATAAATGCCAGCTCACCTCAGAACTTCCTTTTTCAGTCAATTGGATGGGAAGGTCTATGGGTATGTCCAAATGACTCCTCTGTCAGAGTCAGGAGCAGCTTGGGTTTGATACTGGGTGCTGAGTAGCTGGATAACAAGTACATCACTGAATCCACATAATTTACAGTTCAAAAACTCATTGGAAATCTATATGGAGAAAAAAATATATCATCAAAGCAATGTTCTAAACATGGCACTCATAGTGGAACTCCGAAGTCATCGGAAGTAAAAGCAACATAAACAACTAAATGAACAAGAAGCACACTATTGTAACAATACTAATAGCTGTTCAGAACAGTGCAGTAATTACAAATCCAATGCAATCTGACTGCCAATATACTCTCCTGATGTGAGAATAAGGGACATAGAACTTTAAATTCCTGAGCATCTCCTGAGAAGTGCTGTGTACTCAGTATTTATTGATATCTCTTAAAATATCTACTGATAAACAAATCTGTAAAATTGGTTTCTAACAATACAATATAATTGTATTGTCGCGGGTTAAGCAAGATCTACCTGTGCCCGTGACAGGGGGGCAGCTGGCCCAAAAGGGCCGCTGGCCCAAAAAGGGAAGGGGAAAAGGGAATGGGAAAAGAAAACAGCGGCAGCGATCTAAGGAGGCACACTTATTTTACTAAATACTAAATCAGAATACAGAATAATACAATATAATACAATATAATTGTAATTAAGCAAAAGAGAGAGAGAGAGTGAGTCCCAAAAACCGAAAGGCCTACTGTAAGCTCTAGGCGAAACGGCTGGAAGGCACTCCACGCTCCGAGGATCCGGGAGAGTGTGAGATTTCAGTCACGGGAGTGAGATTATATACTGTCCTGGTCCCGTGACTTACCTCCTGACCGTGATGTCCTCTGGGAAATGTAGTTTTCTTCTGTGAACTATCCATACTTTACATGATGTTGTGATGTGGAATACTGATAGCAAAATTACAAAAGTATTAAACCATGACAATACCACAGGATGGTTTCTGTATTGTGCAGCCCTTTAAAGATGACATTTCCATGTTTCTTACTCCCATGAGTTCTGTCTCATTTTGTTCTGCAGAAAATTATTTAATAGTGAAAAGACTTATTTTTTCTACCTGGGACAAAGGTAAACAGAATAACCATACTGTTAAAAACAACACATTTAAATAACTTCATTGCTAAGTATTTGACTTTGGATCTCTTATATAACATATTTTGTCAAAAGAGAAGACTGAGTAGATGCAGTTATAATTTTATAAATGTAATTCCTCTCTGAGTAATGAGAAAATTGATCTTTGTTGTGACATAAAACATATTATTATAAGTGTATGCCTAGATGAAAGACTTTTTGTTTTTCATGCTATGCAGATTATAATTTCCTTTTCAGTTTAGCTTTCTGGTTTGTAAATCCTGTTTAATATTTCCTATAGTATTCTAGAAAGACCACCTGATTTTTGCTGGTTTTTATCTTCTTTGAAATTCTATCTTTTTTCATATTTGCTTTGCTTTTGTTGCAATAAATCCTCACTGATGCCCTGATTCCTTCCTTTTCTATGGCCACAGAAATATCCTACAGATCTAAAATGCTTTTTATAATTGCAACACGGCAAAGACTGTTTTTGTTTTTCTGTTTATTTTTTATAAAAACTCTTTAGGCAGTCATTCTCGTCCTTTTTGTGTCCCCTATGGTCTCTCCAAGCAGAAAAACCAGTGCAGCTCCCAAGTGTCACAGAGTTAACTAGGTCACTCTATGCCCATGACAGAGGGACAATAGGCCCCTCTCCAGCCTCACAAAATGGGAAGGAAAAGGGAAAAGTGATAGGGAGATGGGCTCAAGGAAGGAAAAAATAACCAGCGGCAATGATATATGGAGGAAAACTTATTTTACAAACTATGATATCGGAATGCTAGATAACACAATATAATACAATCTAATTTGAAATTGAGATTAATAAATCAAATAAAATAGGAGAGAGATGTTAAACTCAAAATGTCTTTCAGTGAGGAAGAATAATTTGGCTGTTTTTCTTAGCCTTCAGCACACTTTCCAATTCTTACTTTATCACTACTTCCTTTTTCTAAGTTTATATCCCTCAACCTCTATAATTCAAATAGAAGTATTAAGACTGGGAGAGGAAAGGGAATAAGAATGTAAGAGAAAGAACAGCAAAGAAATACAACAGCTAAGAGATTCAGAAAAATGTCAGAACATATGTAGTTTCAGAAACTGTTCGGCTGGATATTAATTTGGATGGAATAGTACGCTAATTAGTTTTGTTGGTTTTTTTTAATTCCTAACAGACTTCTCAATTAAGAAATTATATAAAATTGAAAAAACATTTTTTATAAAGTGTTGTTGTTTTTTTTTTTTGTTTGTTTGTTTCAGACAAAACTCTGAGTTTCTATCTTTCTGGGCAAGACAAGAGATTCAGTTGTAAGATCATCCTCACTAAAACAATTTACTCATGGCAAAGTTCAAGCAGTGCTTTTATCCTTATATTCATATCAGCAGGTCCAAAGAACTGCTCATCCTCAAACTAATGTGCATTAGCAAAAGATTAGAGAAAAATATGTTGTCTACACCTTGTAAGGTGCCTTGTTTCTTTCCCTTAACAATATACTGAATTCAAATTGAAGATAACTTCTTTGGCATAGATGAACTACATTAATTTTTCCACTGAAAATATGTACCCTTTGGCATTCAGTATGTCTCAGGGCTTGCTTGCTGCCTCCAAGTTAGAGCATTCACCCAAGTAAGCATTTCTATTTGTAGATGGTGGCTTACAGACTATAAAAACTGTGCTTAAATGCTAAGTGAGAATTTTATGTACACTTTAATGTTCTTTTTTCTGGAAGACTGAAGTTGGAAATGTCACTTCGTTCTGAGTGCCTACTTATAACTGTTAGCATAGCATGTTATGTTGTAGGGACAACATATCTTTGTAGGAATGGATATTTCTTCCACTTAAATTGTAGATGTATGCTATTGGAAGTTAAACAATAAACAGTAAAATGAGGCTTGAGCTTCACGAGCTAGACGTGTAACCCTTAGGAGCACTCAAAGCTGGCAAGCATAGCACAAGAGCAAACTAAGGGGCCAGAGCCTTGAAAAAAAGATTAGGAAAGTACACAATACAACTGCAAACATATCTTGGACTACAGTGGAGATTGCTCCAGTTCCCTTCTACCACCTTTTGTAAGACAATTAGATGCAAAAAATACCATTCATCACACTGAATGATGGTGTCTGGATTTCAGATTTCTGCATTTTATGTCACCCAAGGCCTCTTTGGAGAACTGAGACCCAGTCAGTGGTATCTAAAGAACAATTTATCTCATCCTAATGTAGAGACATACATTGTTCAAATAAACATCTTCATAGAGGAAATGCCTCAGAAAAAAAAAAATAATAATAATAAAAAGCTGTATTCTGACTAACATGGCCAGTTTTTCATGTCGCAAATCCAAATCTAGATTCTCTTTAAATTGCTTCTCAACAGTTCAGTTAGATGGAAGGTTAGATAAACACAATTACACCTTATATAACAAACTCCAGCTCTGAGGAAAACATGCTTAAATCTTCTTGAATCCCAGGGCTTCTTTGAATTGCTATGAATTACAATAGATTTTTGTGATCAGAAACATTTCCAAAAAAGAGGAAGAATATTCTACTCTGCTAATTCTTGAGGCTCTCCCTCAGCTCTGGTCCACAGTAAAAGCCAGAACCTAGGCCAGTGTCAGAGGAGGAAACACAGCTATGCAATAAACATTTTCTAGATTTGAAGATACGTCTTGCTGAAATACTTTATGCCTAATTTCCACTGCAAGAGTGACAGAAAGAGTTGTATCACCTAAATTAGAACAGTGTAATATCAACCTTTTATCATATTCTTGTTCCTATGGGAAAAGTGATAAGTGTACTCCACTGTGCTTTGTTCATTTCATGACACTCTGCTTGTAGAAGTATTACACATAATCTTTGGTGTTATTGAAGGAAGATTCACAGCTAAACCTTCAAAAGTTACTATAAAATATGTCATCAAATTTTAAAATACAGGCTTCAGAATTATAATATAATGTAACATCTCATTTATTAAAGATATGTGTTAAGGCAACATTTTTGTATGTTTACCAGGAGGGAACGTCACACTAGTTAGTATTCCTTTTTTTTTTTTTTTTTTGCTTTTTTTGCTTTGTTTTTATTAATATTATCATCTACTTATTTCACAGTTGTACTGTTTGCATCTGAGACAACAGCTTTATTTAAAATTTCATATCCCTAGCGATTAGTTGTAAGTGCTTTTTGTTACCATAAGGTTAAAAAAAATTCTTCTCTTAAGCAGTGCATAATTACATATTACTCAAAATGATTGATAGTTTGTTGAGTGCAGCATCATGAAATAATACCCTGAATATTACAACAAAGGAAGTCCCACTAAATTTCAAGGTTTCAGGAGCTGTCACACAGATCAGTCATTTTGTATTTTAATCATAAAGTTCTTGATTTAAAAAATAATAAAAGAAAACACAAGCTTCACTTAAAGAGTGGAGACAACTTGATCACCATTATTGTGGGAGAGAGGCACTAAAATATAACAAAGGAAAATAATCTCAAGACTATTTGATTTTCTTCTTCTTACTTTCTTCTCATACACTTTGATATGGTCTCTAGCTAAGTGCAGTTCTGTAAAATTAATGTCTGAATGAGAAGGAAATCTGTGTATGCAACAAACACTTAAGTTGACATTTTTCCTGGTTTTCTGCAGAGGGGAGAACTCTGAATATGTAACAGCTGCAAATGTGTAGCTGCACCTTTTCACCTCAGGGGTATGTGAAAAATTTGTAACGTAGGAGTTTTATTCTGACCATAATCACTTTTTACCTTTTTAACTTTTCTTTATGGCTACTATGTTTTCAATAATGAGCATGACAGTATACAGAGGAAATAGCAAGCTTATCTCTGATCAGACTAAGTGACTGATATCCCTTTTCATTATTTTTCTGCAAAAGTCATCTCAAATTCTCAAGCTTTGAGAAAGAAAGGATTTAGTTCAGCAAAATTCTCTATTTTTCTGCAGCTGACAATCTATTTCAGTCTAAATTCTATGGTTGAAATACTCTCTATGCATGGATACTCAAAATGGTAAATTTTAGGTTTGGTTGAACAAGATCAAATGTTTAAAGAATATCTAAACTGAAAAACAAAACAAAACAACAACAAAAACAAAACAAAAAACATAACACAGGTCTTGTCCAATAACATTCCGAGGTATTATTAAAAGGCTGGTGAAGATCTGAGATACCACAATGAGAATCAATTTGAAATCTTACACTTGTAGATTACAGAGGTTAGAGAGGAATGATTTATATTACTGCTATATGAAGAAAAACAGAGAGTGATTGGCATACTGGAATTTGGTAAAAATGGCAGACAAAACTAGGTGACAGATCAGATCAACTGCAAAAAATGACACGTAAAATGAACATTTGCACTCCTTGCACAGACAAGGAGCAAGCACAATAGTTTATTCAACTAAAGCTAAGCTAGAAGAGCCCATCAGAACTAACAGATCTGTGTTCTCTTGTTTGCATGCAGAAATAGCTATTCATTTAATAATACTCACACAGAACTGTCAGAAATGAAAAACTAAATCAGCTCCCTTGAGAAACTTAAAGAATTAACATCCACATCTGCTAATATGGAGACAATACTATAATATATTAACAAACAAACAAATAACAAAACAAAACAAAACAAAAATGTGTATAAACAGAAATACATTACTAGAAACAAGAGCTAGAGAAATAATTCCAGTGAAATGCTTTTGACTTTTCTGAACATTAAAGTTCAATTTTAGCATCAGAGTATGACAGTTTTGATCATCTTGATCCAGGACCAAGATAGAAAAGAAATTTTGCCAAGTTTTTGTCAATGACTAAAGAAATCACTTCAAATTCACAACTCAACAAAGTTTTCCAAAGAAAACTTGGCCATGGTACAGAAGATCTTAAATAAATCAATAAATCAATGAAATAAAATAAATTCATGCACTTGAACCATTTGAAAAGGAGAAAAAAATCCATTTCTCCATTTCATTCTCTATTTTTCACTTGACTACTGTATTAAACAGTGGTTGAATTTTTTTAAAGCAATGTGTTACTTATAATCAACTAAACTAGCTAAGTTGTGTACAATGATTTCTATCTCTCCTAGTCTTCAACTAATGGGAAAAATGTCAGTGTGACAGGAACATATTTCTCTGAAGAAGTGGAGAGAGGATTCTGCTTTGCTGCTGGGAATCTTTGCTGAAATGAAAATGTCATTTATTTTTCTCTCAATTCACTCTAGATTAGGGAAAGAGCATTGCAGAATGGAAGCTGACACAAGAGCCTTCAGTTAAGTTGTTCAACATCTTTTTACAATAGATAGAACCTAATTCTACTGTGGCTGCTTTGATTTGTCAGATGGCTTTAAATTAGGTGCATTTCTGCATTACTGTACAACTACAGTGAGACATAGTTGAACTGAGGGAGCAGAATTTCTTTGGTCATTGTAGAATATATGTTTTGATTAGTAGACATTTTCTTCATTTTGCTGCTGTTGCCATAAATAATGCTGTTTTTAAATAGCAAGCAAGCACTTTCAGTCATAACCATCATAACTTTGAGCCACATTGCAGCTTTGCACTACTTTGCAGTATTATTCTCTCTGTTGTGCAATATAGTCTGTTATTCTGATGTTTACAAAGCCATAGTGGATCAGTGGGGAGCAATCTCCGTGACAGTACAACACACCAGCCACTCTACCACACTGGAAGATGCAGTGGAGAAAAGATCTGACACACGTACTTTCAGACCAGTGACAGCTTTCCTGTGGCTTGTGGCTGCTGCGTGTGTTCAGCAGATGAGTTGTAATACTGGACAGTGTTGTCATTTTGTAATTTAAGTGCACAGATATCAATTACAGCATGTCTACTTGGCAACGTGCAATGTCTTCTAGGGAGATAATAGGTGTGGTCATTTGCACAAATGTACTTGTTGCCAGACTTATTGTCAATACTTCCAAAATTTAGGTGAAAATATTATTGCAGATATTTAATGATTTTCCTATCCTGAATGAAAGGTTTGATTTTATAATAAGGATGAAACTTGCTTGAAGCAATGCCAGCAGTCTTCACAGCCAAAATGTGATTTTGCACTCTGAAAGAATGCAAAAGAAAACTTTAGAAAGTAATTTAATATTGCTGATTACATGCCTCCATTTATACTAACAGTGTTTTGTAGAATGCTCTGTTGACATGTGAAGGTGGGTGGGAAAGTTGTAGTGGTGGATAGGACAGCTAGAAAAAGAAAATTTGTGATGGTATGTAAGTGATGTGAGAACTTGTAATAAACGATTTGGATCATTCGCATCTGAGTCCGTGCATCAGACGCTGCAATGTCTATGTTTAAAATTGTATCTTTGTTTGATGAGCACCAAGTTGACTCCAATCTGAAGCACATTTTTGCAACAAAACTTTTCAATTTCAGCTGTTGATTCTCAGTCTGTTCAATTGTAATCAAAATATTGAAGTTATTCTATTTTAATATTGCAAGGCTGAGATTTAAATTTACTAAAAATAGTGTTTTGAATGATATCCATACACTGTGAACCAACATTTATCTAATCTTATCATTTGTAGTTTACTTCCTTACATGCTCTTTTAATCAGCAAATGTAAGGAACAGTGAACAGAAATGTGAATGTGATAGAGTACACAAATCAACAGCTGGATTTTTTTCACAGTAAAGTGTGGTGCAGGCCCACAAGAAATTTACTAGCAAATTGTCCCGTTGTTTTCCCTTTATTTCCTACTCTGTGATAAGCAGTAGGAAAAGAAAAAGAAAAAGAAAAAGAAAAAGAAAAAGAAAAAGAAAAAGAAAAAGAAAAAGAAAAAGAAAAAGAAAAAGAAAAAGAAAAAGAAAAAGAAAAAGAAAAAGAAAAAGAAAAAGAAAAAGAAAAAGAAAAAGAAAAAGAAAAAGAAAAAGAAAAAGAAAAAGAAAAAGAAAAAGAAAAAGAAAAAGAAAAAGAAAAAGAAAAA
>JAPSGF010000023.1:7676470-7725938 GCA_035772895.1 Perdix hodgsoniae | reverse complement strand
AAGATATAATAAAGATATAATCTGAAGTTTTCCTAGAGTTAATTTTAATTCTGGCTCCAGAGGGTTATATCTAACCTCCCTTTAAAGGAAAGATAAAGGTATTTGTATAGTTAGTGGGACTTTGCCAATTCGCATTTTCAGAAATGAAATAAATTGCAATTACACTTAATGATTTCTGGAAGAACAGAATGTAATTATTCTTTCACTCTGAAAGACTTTGCAAGGGCTCAAATCAATACAGTCTAAACCGATTTATTTATTTATTTTTCTGATAAGCTAATCTGTCTGTTACAAAATTGCTCACATCTAGAATTGTAATGAAAACTAATTAAAAGGACAAAATTCCAGTAGTGCAAGTTTAAAATAAAATATTACATGATCATAACATAACATAGCATAATCACATGACAAGAACATCATAATCTAGGTGAACAGCCATTGTTACAGGTTCTCACATCAAACTGAAAAATCTGACTGGAATTTTTATATACTTAGTAATTTTGCAAATTCAAAATATATTACAGTTGGTTTCTCTCTCTTTTTATTTGCCAAAATATCTTCAAAAATGTTATGGTTTTTGTTTTTGTTTTTGTTTTTGTTTTTGTTTTTGTTTTTGTTTTTGTTTTTGTTTTTGTTTTTGTTTTTGTTTTTGTTTTTGTTTTTGTTTTTGTTTCTTGTCCATAAGTATAACATATCAAAATAGAAAATATATATATATATGTATCTAATTTTTTTGGAGGTGTTTCTTCAGTTACTGCTTCTCCTAGAATGTAGAATGAAAAAGTGTAAAACAACTCTTACGTTTCTTTTCCTTACATTCATTTTTTCTCTTACAGACTTGCCTGGATCTGTCAGTTGAAAACTAAAATCTCTACAATGAAACTCACATTTTTACTTTGTTTGAACTTTTTTTCTCCTATTTCTTCCTAATTTTCTCTTTATATCATTGTCTTATAAAAAGTGAGTGAAAGACATTTTGAATGGACAGGGATAAATTTATAATGAAGATGGGTGCATTGCTACTTCTGTGTAGAAGGGCATTAAACTTCCTAACATGGGCTGAAACCACTGTGTTATATGCAGCCAAATGAGGTTTGCAGTGATGGACAGGAGAAAGTTAGTAAAAGAAGAACTAGTTAAGAACAGAGAAAATAACATTCAAATACAAGAATCTGAGTTCTGAATGAGGTAGCATAGTCTTAAAATATTGTCTTTCATTTTGGTTCCCAGTACATGATTCAGTTTATATCAGTCACTCAGGCGTGGTATTCTTCTCATGGTCTGTAATATTATGCAAACTATCTTGGTATTCTGAGAAACTGCTGTGATTGACTAATGCCCAAATAAAGATGTTCAGCTATAGTATTGCTTACTCAGTAAATACAATTTTCTTTTTGAAAATGTATTTTACTAAGTTACTTTGTTAGCACGCTAGTCTGCACTGTTATATCAAGTGCTTGTTTATCTAGTGAAAAACATTTAAACATTCGTACAGCTCAGGCTTTGCAGTACGTTCAGAAATCAATGTGGTAGAAGATCTGCTTTCAGGTGGCACTGAATCATGATTACTTCTAGTTTAAATGGATTGTAGGATGTTGGAAGAATTACTTTGACAGTAGTTTTCTTTGATGAATGATTCGTGCTTCCTGTTACAAACCAAAGTAAAAGTAACAGAAAATCTTCAAGGAGAGATGCTCTCTGATATAGCTATATCATCAGCAAAACTTTAACAGCAAGAAGTCTGAAGAAGATGAAAAAAACATCACTATGAACCAAAACTGAAAATCAATGGCAAGAAAGGGGAAAATATTTGAACATAATATGAATAATTATGGAAGTAGCAGTTAATAAACTTCTGCATTATGCTGATGTTCAGCATCAGCTGCTGTTGAAGAAGAATGCAGTATATACTCTGCTGCACTCTCAAGGAACCTTCTTGAGGCCAACTGTCTTCCCTAACATTTATCTATTTTTCAGTAAGACAAATAATAAATTCCCAAGGCCACTAAAGACAGCAGTGCATTTCACTGTATTTGAAAAAGAACTTAATCATATATGTTCTCACATTTTTTGCTGCATAGTGTTTCGCTTAAGAAAAAAATTGAAAGAACTTTCTGTATAGATAGATAGTTGTTACAGATTTGTGATACTAACATTTTTCAAAGAAATGACAAAAGCAAAGAAAACGCTCATACTCAACTTGAGGAACACATCTTTTATTTTTTTTTCAACAATAGTTGTTTTTTTTTCCCCCATGTGTACTCACATTTTAGACTTTTCTCTCTTTGAAGTACATGTGAAAGGCTGAAAATGACCCCAATATACTGTTCCAGAATCTTTTATGGAGATGCTATGGTTTAATTCAGCAAGCAGCTTAGCACTACACATCTGTTCAGTTCCTTCGTCCTCTCAGTGAGATGGGGAAAAAAATCAGAAGAAAAAAAACAATAAAGTAGAATTTTTCTGTTGAGCAAACTATGTACTAAGATAGAAAATGGGGAAAAAAAGTGATAATAATAATAATTCGTAATAATAATAATAATATACACATACATATATAAATTGCTCTGAAAATAATACCTTCTACTTATTTTCCTGGAAGTAACTAGAACTACAAGGACCACGATAATACTGTTTGATAGAAAAAAATCTGAGCTAAGAAACATTGCTTTGCAACACAGTCAATAGCCTTTTCACCAGCAATGAGCAAGAACCTGCATGGTGCACCTGTGAAAATCTACAGCGGTAGAGCTGACAGGCTGTCTCTGTTACCACTGCTAAAACCCACCACCCACCATCTCACTGTGTTCACATTCAGTGTTAGTTCTCCATAAATCTTCAATAAGCATCAGTGAATGTCAATGGATGCAATTTTTTTTCTGCATGGAGGAATTCAGCGACTCACCTTTTCTGCATCTGCACCTCCATGTCAGATGCCATTTTGAAAGACTGCCCCACTGCTGCCATCTGTTGCACACCAACAAAATGTAATGAACCAGGAAGGTTCAGCCTCTACTGGCATGCCATCAAAATCTACTTCTTACATTGTGGGCCTGTCTCGCTCCAATTTGTAGGAGGGAGGCAAGGTTAAAATAGGAGGCATTACTTTTGGAACACCCTTGATATACTTGCATATGTCATACATGTATTTATAAAACAAGTGATGCAAAGCAAATTTGGTCACTACTTGATATCTGATGCTTATCCAGTTCCCAAACTATGTTCACTCCCTTGGTCAACTAGCTACAGTTTTATTACTTTCACATGATATCTTGCAATATGGAATAATTCTTTGTCCAGTTTAGATCAGTTGTTCTTTTTCTTCCCCCTCCCAGATCCTTGTGAACTCCCAGCCCATTAACTGGCAGGACAGCACGAGGAACTGAAATGTCCTTGGCTCTGTGAAGCACTGCTCAGCAACGACTAAAACATAGGTATGCTATCAATTTTCTACTAGAGCAAAAGCATAGCATAATAACAGACACTATGAAGAAAATCATTCCATCTGAAATCAGAACATTATATACTCCTTATTCCATGCCGTCTATATTATGCAGGTCCCATACATTCACATACATCCCAGTTAATAATTATCAGTTGTCCTACTTTTTGAAATACAAACACACATACCATCATATCATTTCCATAGCTTATGGGCCATCCTTCTAAATTGTCCATAGAGTTAATTTAGTCCATAACTTTGGGTTCTGTCCAGCAGAACAGTCCTCCAGGGTATGTACTTCCATGGGAGGTACATGCCGAATTGATACATTCTTCTGTATTATCCACCAAGTGCACACATGTCCTTGAATGAAACCAATCCCCTGAATAGGCTTGCCTATGCCTGAGGCAGAACATTTTTCATGTGCACTATAGGGATTTTTTCTCCTTCTATGCTACATAAGAGATTTGATTGCACAGAACCAGCTTGATTGGCAGTCCCTAGTATTGACTAACAAGATGGCCTTTACTAAATGTGTATCTCAGTATTTGAATGTCCCAGCACCCACTGATCTCAGTGTAGTCTTTAACAGTCCAGTGCATCACTTGATTTTCCTGAGGTTGTTGTATGGTAGGGTCTGTGGTATACTTACTCAATGACATGCTTTCTGACCCAAGTGTTTCTGAGATGGTTTTGAAAATGGTTCCTGTTATCTGACTCAGTTCTTTCAATTCTAGAATCCCATGTCACCACAAGATTCACTTTTCAAGGCCCAAGGTAGTATTTTGTGTGGTGGTATGTGTCACAGGAAGTGTTTCCAGCCACCTGCTGGCTATACCATCCAGTGATATAAACAACCTGCCAGGCCTTCCTACATACCAAAGATGTTTATCCATCTGGCTTATTTAATTGTAGTATGTTTCACATTCATGGAAAACCTGTGCAGTAATGTCCATGGTCAAGTTCACCTCTCAGACCCAAGCCTGGATCTTTTCCCTGATGGCCTGAGGTATCGTGGCTTCATCAAGCTAGAAATAATTCATTCTTACATTCCTGGTCCAGACCAATTTATTCCCCTTTAATCCTAGCAGCTTAGTCTACCTGCTGGTTATTTTGATGTTTTTCATTGGTAAGAATCTCGGGTGCATGGCCATCTACATCATGAACTTTTATAAATATGTTCTCTATCTGAGCAGCAATAACTTCCTGTGTTGCCCAGATGGGTTTGCCTCCATACTGCAGTCATTTCACTTTCACTGCTCTAACTACATTTATAGGACATTTGCCACCATTCATGAGTCAGAACGGAGATAAGAGCACTGACCACTTATCTAATACAGAAATATCTAAAGGCAACTGGATGGCTTTCACTTCTTTAAAGTGGCTCAATTCCTCCTTTGGTTTCTGCAGCTTGACATGTTGGACTCCATACATCAGACTTCCACTTCTGATATTTTGCCACAATTAGACAGGATCCATCACTGGAATAGACATATTGCTTCTCATTCGCTGGCAGTTTCTTATATAGCGGAGTGTCTGTGTCATACCAGACAATATGGACCACATCAACTTGCTATCCCTGCTGAAACCAGGACATCAAACCACAAAGTAACACAATATTGCATTATATAATATACACTGCCTACTGCAGACTATTCACAAATAATGGTTTATTGTCTCCATAAACAAAAGGTTAAAGAAAGGTATGAATGACATTAGAATAGTTAAGGATTTCCAGGAGTGTTTAACTCTGCTTTTCCACCAGAAAGGTTCCTTACATTATGAATTATAGTTATTAAGTGACTGTCTATCACCATGTTAAAACTAGGCTCTGCTTCCACCTAGCAATCAGTCTGCAAGTTTTCACCCTTCTTTTTGTGTCTCAGTAAACTCTAGAATTTTTGTTTTAAGTTTTTCATAAGAATCAAGAGATTCTGATCTGTGTTTTAACTCAAATAGGTAATAAATTTATCTTGATGTTTACAGAAGAAAAGTTCATCTAAAATATGAGGAAAAGGATATCTATATAGAGACTGAGTCTGATTTTTTCCATAATCTGTTTCACTAGAAGCTAGATTATCAAATACATACTGTACTTTAACATCTCATCTGATCACTTCTACCTTCTCAAGGTCTCTTTGGGGGAAGCATCACATGTATTGGTGCATGGTAAGGTAGATCAGTGCTTCCTATGTGGTTAATGGCATAGGAGTCATATAATAAACCACTGTTCATCATAGACTGTTGAATCTTTATGTTTTAGGTTTTTGTGAAAGACTGCCCTTTGAAAACTGATAATGTGAACACAGGGAACAGTTTCAAATCTTTGGGAAGATTCTGCACACAGCTGTAATTTTTATCGCTTTCCTCATTTTCACTTATTTTTGCAATCTTCTTCTAAAATTTGTAATTTATTGAACGGGTTCCCAGTATCATCTACTTTTCTCTATTAAATTTCAATTTTCACATTGTTCCTTCCCTAGCTATGATCCTTTTTTTCTTTTGGCCTATTTGTATTTGGAGGTCTGTAGCTCCTTAGGGCAACAATGTATTTCTGTTGTGACAGTAATTCCTACTTCACTGGAACATGCTAGATAAGAAAACTGCCTTTTCTGTGAGTTGGAACTACATGAATCAACTTTATTTATAAGTCAAATATCCATGCTAATATGGAGTTGTACTTATTAAACTAAGTCCTGCTTAGAAATTAATTACCTTTTACTGTACAAACATTGCATTTTTTCATATGGGTTTTGCTGTCCGATTGAGCTTACTTATCGATCAGACTGCCTTTGGCATAGTTTACAGAAATTTGCAATTCATCTATTAGATTGCAACCCTTCATCTTTAGTGTACTAATACCTACCAGAGATGACATACAATGGGAGTTATAACGTATGGGTGGCTTGTTCAGTGGCTTAAGAACTGTGCATGGTCTTTCTCATAGTCACTATTCAGCACAGTATTTATCTATCAAAATCTTTTCCTTATATTTTCAAATATACAAAGTAATCTTCAGAATAATTTAAGAGTTCTGGAGCTGACCTTGGGTATGAGACTTATTTCATGGACACTTGTCATGAGAGCTCTACTTGCAACCAATCTCTTTGTTCAGCATTATTGTTTGGTAAGGAAGAAAAAAAATGAGGTGCTTCTATAGTATAGTTCAATTTATGATAAAGTAGCCATCTAAAATTTTATGTTTGAACCTAGAACTTTTTTTCCATTTATTAAAACACAAAATATAAGCTGCTGGCTGAAAGGTAAATCTATTTTCTAGCTACCTAAAGTAAAGTCATACTTTCTCTAGCAGGGAGGGATAGCTAGGTATCATATAGGTATATATTTGACAAGGTACTATTTGCCACATGTAGGTACTATTATCAGACAAACAAGATGTTAGCTCACAAATCTAGGCTTTATTTTTTTCTCCATTTCTTTCGCTTTATGTTTTCATGTGTTTTTTTTCCCCTTTTTCTAGATTTCATAGAGTTACAGCTTGTCTTATTCAGCTTCTTTAATGAGCTTTAATTACTTATTTATTTCCCTCTTTTTTTTTTTTTTTTTTTCCTGCTTTCATTACAATAATTTTAAGCCATACATAGAAGTCTTGAAAGCAGTCCATTACAACTGAATGGCTTGGATGTTTATAGCTTAATATTACTTAATTAAATGCAGAGTTTTTTGTACTTTCAATGGCTTTTCTCTAACCAAATGCAAAGTCTTCAACTCTGTTTAATCTTGTTTCGGCCCTATTGCTAATGTGCTTGTTGTTGATATCATTCTAAAGCTGTTTGCATTTTTGTCATCAATCGTTTCCTTTAAAGTCAACCTACGCTGTTTTTAAATCAGTTTCCTGTAAGATACAGCACATAGGTCATAATCCTAACTCTACGCAATATACTCAGAGATATTTCGTTATTCCTTCTGCTGCATTTTAGGTCTCTTTAATTGTCATTCCTTGTCATTCACGTTTCTTCTGGAGCTTTCTGGAATTAATTTTTCATTCTCCACTTCTTTTCTCACACACGTACTACAAAAAACATCACGTTTAGGGTTCACTGGGATTTTTTTTCACTTTTACAGCAACAATGTGTTAGCTAGTTTTCATTGGTGCAATCTAACAAATTTTGCAGTTAAAATGTCTTTCTACTCTTCAGTTTTCTTCTCTGCCATTAAAAAGCAGTAAATTTAGAACCAATAAAAGCAAATGCTCCTTTATGCAGCATATAATCAACCTGTGAAATTCTCCCTCACAGGAGGCCATCAAGCCAAATACTCTGGATGAATATTAAAAAGAAGTGGGTTAATTTTATGAACACTAACAGCATTTGCTGCTATGCATGCCAAAATAAATAATAAAGGTAAACCAAGTATCATGCTTCAGGGCATAAGTTGATTATCTGCAGGTGTCAGGATGGATTCCTACTCTTCACACAGAGATTTGTGCAATTGCTATGGTTTTTATTTTTATGAGGATATAAGGTAGTTACAAGTTGTGCATTCTCTCTTTCTGTCTGTCCTTTCTTCTCTCTCTCTCTCTCTCTCTCTCTCTTTTCTTTCTTTCTTTTTTTT
The DNA here is from genome assembly GCA_035772895.1 of Perdix hodgsoniae. Taxonomy (NCBI): domain Eukaryota; kingdom Metazoa; phylum Chordata; class Aves; order Galliformes; family Phasianidae; genus Perdix; species Perdix hodgsoniae. The sequence goes on along the minus strand of JAPSGF010000023.1, from coordinate 7,717,921 downwards.
TTTTTTTTAATAAATTTTTGATTTGGTTTCACCTCCTCTAAACAATCTCACACTGCTTTCTTTCACTGTCATAATATTGTAGCAAAAGGTTTGATCACAAAAGGTGGCCCCTACTTACTCAGAGATTTCATGTGGGAAAGAATCTGTCTTGTACTCTTTTGTCTACAAAGAAGCTTAATACTGCAGAGGGAGGAGTTCTCTATGAAATTTCATGTTGTCTTTCTTCAGATCTGCCTCTAGGTCTCAACTACATCTTAGTGCCAATTGACAGTGTTCCAGTACCTGCATGCTGCACGCTGCAATTAAATGTTTAGATTTCCTATCTTCATTAATATTACAGTTATCTTTCTTCTTTTGTTTTTGTTTTTGTTTTTTTTTTGCTAGTTTCTTCACCACCTTTTTACCAAAAATTTTAAGTTTTTTTAAACTAGCATTGTCTTATCAATATGTTCTGATGCAACATATAACAGACCAGAGCCCTCATTATTCTAAACTAATATCTTCTTTATAATAAAAGATGAATGAAAGATGAAAGAAACCAATGTCATGACTGCTGTAATGTGGATCCTTTACTTAATCAGAAAATTTACTGATAAGAATTTACTGATTTACTTAATCAGAAAATTGCTGCCTTAAAAAAAATTCTTTCCTATCTGGCAATGTCCTACTACATATTCATGTCATTTGCAAGATTTTCTCTTCTCAGATTATAGTTTCACTTCTTTCCAAGTATTGTTCTGTCTAAACTACCTCAAATATTCTAAGTAAAGGTTTTCCTTATCTGTGAATCATAAATACATAATAATCTTGAATAAGTTCAACATAGGCAAAATTAGTTTTGAGAAGATGAAAAATATGCTGTTTAGCCATCAAAGCAACCTTTTTTGTTTATTTCATTTATAACTATAAAATATCTTAAATTTTTAAAGATGGTTACAGTCATGGGAAAGGGAAGAACTTACATCAAAATTAGATAAGTATCTAGTTTCCTTTAGATAATCTTATGGCAGGGTTCAAGTCAATTTTGACAGTCAGTTAAGCTGGATGATTAGTTCCATGTAACTCTTAGGAAAATTCTCCCTAGATTTTTAATAGGTGTATTGATGAGCCCTGGAGAAGACTGTCAGAAAGAACATCATCTAGTCCAGCTGGCAGGAGTTGCAATTTTTATAATTTGTTAAAAAATAACTTTGCATAGAAGCCACTTGCTATTAACTAATGATAAAGTAGTAATTAATATAATAAGCTTGTGTTTATTTGTGCTGACAAAAGGGTTGTTGGTGGTGTGCCATCTAGATTACAGCTTCCATATGTGCATAAGTCTATTTAAATATTTATATATATATATATGTGCAGTCTTAAAATTTGAATAGTTGATCAATGGTATTTAGTGTTAGAAGCACATTCCAAGGAACCAACCTCTTTGCAGGCATGTGCTTCAGTCTGCATTTAACATTTCAGCTGAGATCTGAGAGAAAACGATCATGCAGTATCTAACACACTACGTGATTGAAATACAATAATTAATACATCGTGTGACTTGTAAAACATAAATGAAGATGAACGAGAGGGAGGAACTTGCTAACCTTTAAAAGCAGCTAATATATTTATGTAATAAATGCCTGCCATATTTCTCATGAGTCATTCCTTTCACTCATACTTAGAATATATAATAGCCTTTGTTGTTCTGCATCTGATATCATTAGCTCAATTGTTAATGTCATCCACTTTTATACATAAGATTCAGACTGTTTTCAGAAATGAGATGCAAATTTACACAAGTTTTTGAGTTTTCTATAATGAACAGAACATTGGCCAAGTGTGACATGCAAATTCTTGCAGACAGAAGCTACAGCTAGAAATTCCAGTTTAGGAGCAATAGACAGGATTTCTACAGAACAGAAGGGAACTTGGAGAAAGACATAGAAGGTGACAATGCAGGAGACATGGGGTGTATTGAATTCCTGATTTGGAGCTTGCTATTGCTTTTGGAAAATAAAGAGTTTGGCAGAACTGATTTTATTTATTATTAAGAAAGAAGTCTACATGGGAATATAGATATGTATACATATTTACAGAAAGTATGTTCATAAAATAAAATAATTATAAAGGCTACATTTTAAAATATAGAATTTAGACACTGACAATACTAGTCATTAATGCACTGAAGTTGCTTGACTAGTTCAAAGTGGAGATTCACAATTCCTGCTTTTGTTTCTATTTGCCACTTTTTCACAACTTATAGAATTCTTCAAAAAATAATGCAAAAAAAGTTACCATCAAACTGGGTTTGTTTCATTGTTGCTTTAATGTAGCTGAAACTAGAAACATGCTACTGAAATAATAAACAGAATTATAGAATAGTGGGATCACAGAATCATTTGAGTTGGAAGGGGCCCTTTAATGTCATCTAGTCCAACTGCTCTGCAATGAACAAGGACATCTACAGAAGATCAAGGCACTCAGATCTCTGTCCAGACTGATCTTGAATGTCTCCAGGGATGAGGCTTTCACCACGTCTCTGGGCAACCTGTTCCTGTGCCTCACCACCGTTACTATAAAACACATTTTCCTTATATCCAATCTAAATCTCCTGTTTTTTAGTTTGAAACCATCTCCCCGTGTCTTATTATAACAGATGCTGATAAAGAGTCTGTCCAATTATTAACTTAGATACTGAAAGTCCTCTATCAGGTCTCCCCGAAGTCTTCTTTTCTCCAGGCTGAGGTGTTCCATATCTTCATCATTTTTGTGGCCCTCCTCTGGATGCTCTCCAACAGTTCCTCATCTCTCATGTTCTAGGGAAGAATGTAGAAATGCTGTCAGGGCCTGCAGGGATGCGACAAGGAATGCTAAAGCCCTCCTGGAATTGAATCTGGCAAAGGTGATAAAGGATAATAAAAGAAGCTTTTTTAAGTATGTTAACAGTAAAAGGAAGACTAGGGAGAATGTGGCTCCCCTAACTAAGTGAGGGGGGTATTCTGATTATGGGGGATGCTGAGAAGGCGGAGATACTGAATGCCTTCTTTGCTTCTGTCTTCAGTGAAAAAGCTCTTCCTCAGGAATCCCAGACCCTGGAGGTTAGTGAGAGGGTCTGGGGAAGACTACTCTTTAGTCAGGGAAGAGGCAGTCAAAGAGCGCCTAGGCAACACCAATGTTCATAAATCCATGGGACTGGAGGGGATGCATCCACAGGTGCTGAGGGAGCTGATGGAGGTGATTGTTGAACTTCTTTCTGTCATCTTTGAGAGGTCTTGGAAAATAGGGGACATGCCTGAAGACTGGAGGATAGCCAATGTCACTCTGGTCTTCAAAAAAGGGCAAGAAGGAAGATCCAGGTAATTACAGGCCAGTCAGCCTCACCTCTGTCCCTGGAAAGGTGATGGAAAAGCTTGTGCTGGATGCCATCTCAAGACAATTGGAAGAAAAGGAGGTTATCAGGAGTAGTCAGTATTGGTTTACCAGGGCGAGGTCATGCTCGACCAATGTGGTAGCCTTCTATGATGTTGTCACTGGCTAGGTGGATGGGGGGAGAGCAGTGGATATAGTCTACCTTGATTTCAGCACAGCATTTGATACTGTCTCCCATTACATCCTTACAACAAAGCTGAGCAAGTAGGGGATAGACGAGTAGACAGTGAGATGGGTTGAGAACTGGATGACTGGCAGAGTGCAGAGGGCCGTTGCTGGTGGTGCAGAGTCTGGTTGGAGACCTGTAACTAGCAGTGTTCCTCAGGGGTCGGTGCTGGGTCCAGTCTTGTTCAACATCTTCATCAATGACTTTGATGAGGGGATAGTGGCCACCCTCAGCAAATTTTCTGATGATACGAAGTCAGGAGGATTGACTGACACACCTGAAGGCTGTGCTGCCATTCAGCAAGACCTGGACAGGCTGGAGAGCTGGGCAGTAAGAAACCAGATGAGATTTAACAAAAGCAAGTGTAGAGTTTTGCATGTGGGAGGAATGATTGCATGCACCAGTAGAGGTTGGGGGATGACCTGCTGGAGAGGATTTCTGCAGAAGGGGACCTGGGTGTCCTGGCGGATGACAGGTTGGCCATGAGCCAGCAGTGTGCCCTTGTGGCCAAGAGGGCCAATGGCATTCTGGGGTGCATTAAAAAGAGTGTGGCCAGCAGGTAGAGGGAGGTGATCCTCCCCCTATACTCTGCCCTGGTAAGACCTCATCTGGAGTAATGTCTCCAGTTCTGGACTCCCAGTATGAAAGAAGCAGAGATCTCTTGGAAAGAGACCAGTGGAGGGCCACAAAGATGAAGGGCCTGGAGCATCTCCCCTGTGAAGAAAGGTTAAGTGAACTGGGTCTGTTTAGCCTTGTGAAAAGAAGACTGAGAGGGGGCCTGATCCAGGTCTATAAATATGTAAGGTGGGGGGGGCAGAGTGGGCAAGGCCAGACCATTTTCAGCAGTGTGTGGAAGCGGGACAAGGGGAAATGGCCAGGAACTGGAGCATAGGAAGTTCCACACAAATGTGCTCAAGAACTTCTTTACGGTGAGGGTGACAGAGCACTGCCCAGGGAGGTTGTGGAGTCTCCTTCTTTGGAGATATTCAAGACCTGCCTGGGCACCTACTTGTGTGGCCTGGTGTAGGGAGCCTGCTTTGGCAGGGGGGTTGGACTGGATGATCTCTGGAGGTCCCTTCCAAGACCTACGATTCTGTGATTCTGTACTGAGAATTTCACATCTGGATGCAGTAGTCCAGGTGAGTTCTCACCAGCACAGAGGATCAATTCTCTTGATTTACTGACCATACTGGTATTGATGCAGCCCAGGGCTAGCTTTCTGGGCTATGAGGGCACATCCATCAGAGTAATGGAAAGAAGTGAGCTCCTCTGGATTTCAGTGATTAAAATATTCTTTCCAAGAATTAGATGATTGCATCTTTGAATTCATTCTCTCTTGATGAGCAGTTTCAGTATGGGAATTATAGAAGTGGAGTATTCCTAAATTGAAATAATCTGTCTTTTAACGATAATCAATTTTTACAACACATACAAAAGGGTACACGCCCTCCTCAAAAATAAAAAAGTGTATACTTTATTCTCTCCTAGAATGTCCCAATAATATTAATGATATATTATTGACTGCATTTAGCAGTCAGGCATAGTTTTTCAGTGGAAAAATACATATTTGCTTATGACATTACCTTTAGATGTTCTTTAAAAGTAATCTAGGAGAAGATTCAGATATCATTACACCAAGAAGACCTCATTCCATAGAGATTGCAGGTAAAATCAATGACACTGCACAAACTGATTAAAAGCTGCATCGGAGTAAAGATGCTGTAATTCAATAAAATACAATACTGTGCTTGTATTATAATTTTCCACTCCCCCATCCACATCAAACAAACTTACAGTAAACGCTTTATGCACACAAAGTAGTTTGTTACTAAATGTCTATTTTCATATTTTATTTATTGAAGCACATGAAATGTCATAATACAGAGATCTCTGTCATCCCAAATGAAGTCAACTAAGACCAGTAAAAGGAGAGAATTATGAAAGTCCCTGCAAAACTGCTGAAGGTGTTGGTAGTGCCAAGGATCTGATTTTCCATTCCCCTCTGTTTAATTTGTATGCTTAAGGAAAATTATTTAGTGAGAGACTGAAACGCATTTGGTAGATCAATACTCCATTGATGTTGATAGTTGTCAGCATTTTCTTTAGCTGATGATTTATAGAGTGCCAGAAGCATTTACAGAATTCTTAGCTCTTTGTCATGTCTCAATTTGCTCTATGCAGAAAACACTTATTCTTAATTGCACTGTATTTTTAACAAAATGGAGGGTATATCATATTAGATATTTTATACATATGATTAAACAAGGTTCTAGTACTACTATACAGTGCTAAGTTGATGTTTCTACCTCCGAAATCTTGTAAACTTAGTTTAAAAATTCTAGGAAACAATACATAAATTCTTAGCATGTACAAAGCCAACTATCATTTGAATTCATTTGTATATTTTAATACATATTTTTTAATAAAATAAAAAATAATTGAACTTGTTGTTTCTTTGCAGTTAAATGACTGTTGCTGATGAAATTAAATCTGAGTTCTTACAAAGATTTTTCTCAGACTTGTTCAGACTGAAATAAGAAAGCTGTTTTCTTCTGTGATAAAATATATATATATATATATATATTTATTGCAAGTTTTTAAAGAGAGAATTGAAACTTTCAACATATATAGTAATAAATAATTGTAAAATGCCTGGCTGGAAATAACAGTAATTAACTCATAAACAGCATTTTTTTTTTTTTTTCCCCAGAGCTTAACAAAATATATCTCCTTTTTTTTAATTATTATTATTTTTTAATGTTTTGTGAATGTAACATGTATGAAAATGAGGCAAATTCTCCAAGTCAAAGTTTAGGCTGTGGCAGATTCAGCAGATCCAGGTATATACTGAATATATATACCTGGTGGCACAAAGTACAGGTGAAGGCCAGTCTCCAGTGGTGTACCCCAGGATCAGTAATGGGACAAATACTGTTTAGCATAATTAATAACCTGGATTATGGGGTAGAGTGCACCTTCCACAGATGACACAAAATTGAGAGAAGTGTCTGATATAGCAGATTTTTTTTTAATTTACAAGGTTCTAAAAAAAGTCAAGGAAAAAGAAAAAACACAAAACTTTAATTTTTTATTCATAGCTTAGTATAATACATTTCCAGGTAAAATCAATACTGTGTTAATACTGTGTTATTATTGAGAACTATATTATCCTCCCCAGTGAGAAAGAAAATACAACATAAGGAAGAAACTGATGAATTAGAAAAGAAGATAATAGCCAATTCTAAAACAGCACAGTGAACAATATAAATAATTCTTATTCATGTTCCTTTACTTGCAAGCCTGTTCTGTTATTGTTTTGTTTACTTGTTTGTTTTTTTAACATTCCTGTGTTTTCTTTGTTTCAGCAAGAGATTGAATTGATAACGATCTCAGGGCTCCATTTGAAAATGATAGTATTTGCATCTGTGTGACACATTTGGTGAGATCTCTGAAATAAACACACTCCAGTCAAGAGGTGGAATACAGGGATACAGGGGAAGGTTGTATGAGAGAGTCAACTAATATAAAAGGGAATCAATACATTTACTACTGGCAAAAAAACATACAGTTTTTGTGTAAGTGCTACCTCAAAGTATAGCATGATCAAGATGGTCTAGAAAAATGATTCAGAATGATAAAGAAGCTTTTGCGAACATTTCCACTCATTGTTTTGTGACCCTGCCTACTCAACAAAGATTGACACAAAAATGAAGAAGGATGATAAAAAGCATTCTACACAGCATAAGGAAAAATGGGAAAGTAAAAGAGAAACAAATGCCTTTACACAATATTTATCTTGAAATATTATTGGAGTAAAAAGTTTTGGTCAGTGAAATTGGAAATTCCAAATGAGATCTTTACATTGCTTTGATTGTTCTTGGAAAAAAAAATAAGGAGTTAGGTAGCAGTAGAAATTCTTTTTGAGATAGTCTAAGGTCACTAAAAGATTGTTATAAAGTCAGAAAAAATTATCAATACAAAATACAACTACCACTCTGAATAGTGAATTCAGGAAAAAATATACAGTAAACTCCAAAATATATCTGTTCTTTTTTGAAGTAGAAGGTATTATTATTATTATTGTTGTTATTATTATTATTATTATTAAAAACATCCCATCTAGGGGATAACAAATAAATATGTAGCCAAGAATGTTAAGTCTAATGACAAACACAACCCAGATGCAGCTCTCAGGGTAATGTTTATTCTCTTCCCTGATTGATCAAGATTTTATGCCTGATAGCACTCTGATTTCTGTTTCCTCAAAACATCCAGTCCCTCCAAAGTACTGCAAATCCCTGGCAAAGCGTTGTTCCCAAAAGCCAGCTATGGAAAACTCCTTTCTGAATATAAAAAGTGATGAAGAATGGTTGTAATTCACTCTAATCACCATTACCTTATGAAATGAGTTTCCTAAAGAATCTTTACGTAAGTAATCTTTCTGCATTTACTTCAGTGTCCTGAGAGGGAAAAACAAACAAACAAACAAACAAACAAAAACACAGTTATTGCTATCATGATATCTATTCTTGTATCCAGTTCAAAATCTTTCTATTTAAAGAAACAGGAAAGTTTTGGCTACCCAGAGTTTTTAGTCCAAAGATTCACATTTGTACCACCAAAGAATTGTGTGATGACCAAAGAGCAAAAATGATTATTCTTTTACATTAGTCTAGCAAGCAAATTTTGTGCTCCACCATGCCAGTTTCTGGCTCAGCTCCAGTGTGGTCAACTCTTAAGTTCTTATTAAGCTTGTTCAATGATTTTGACGCTGTGAAATGAAGTCTTAATCACTGTTTGTGCTCTTCTGTGAATTTCCTTCTGATCAATTCCTTAGATCAACTGTACACAGGCTGTGAAAACAATCAAAAGTAAAGATGGGACGAAACAGGTCTTATATGACAGTTCAACCCTATGACTGCAACACATATTCCACCTCTGACAGAAACACGTTTTTTGCTTGTTTTGTTGTTGTTGTTTGTTTGTTTTTGTTAATGCATAGTGTTTTTTCTTTAGTTGTTTGCTTTGTTTTGGTTAGTTTTTTTGGGGGAAGAGGAGAGGTGACTGGCTGGTCCTTAAAAAAGATGGTGACCCTTCTTTATTTCTATGTTTTCTCTTGGGCTTTCTCCGCAGTCCTATTGCTTAATTGTCATTTAACGAAAGCTTTCATTTCTGCTAATGAGAGCTAAGTTGTTGTGCTTTGTTTGTTCTGGTTTTTTTTGTTTTGTTTTGTTTAGTTTTTCTGTACTCTTTGGTTAGAGGAACAACATTTTTTTTCCTGAGTTTTCTAACTTATTGGCATTGTAATAATTGGAGGTCTTAGCTGAGACTTATTTTTTAATATATTGTATACAAGAAAAAAATAACATGGAAAATGTTTGGCCTAAATAGGTATGACGTTAAAGTAAATAGCAACAAGGTGAATTATCATATTCACATATCCAGCAGTTACACAGTCATGAAGAGAGCCCTGATCTCCACACATTAACATAAGCCATTAGGTTTTCTTTCTACTTCAGTGATTTGCTACCTAAATCACAAATCTTAGTTTAATTTAATGTTTTTTACACATCTTTTCTACATCAGAATTTTCCATATGAAGAGCTAGTAAGAAGAAATTGTGAACTTTCTTGAGCTTATCTATTGAGATTTAACACTCCAGATTTGGTCTAACTTCACCTTCAGGGTACAGTTTTCACAGACATGATTTTATGATTCTCTTATATCATTTACCATAAATGGATTATCAGTTTATCAGACTTTATTCATTTTTCCATTTTATCCTATATTCCTTGATCAGACTTACAGATGATCTTAACATGGCAAAGCCAGGAGGAGAGAAAATTTTCTGAAATTTTATGACAATGATTCAATCTTGGAAGTGATTATAGAATTAAATATGTCCAAGGAATATAAATACAGTAAGAATCAGTAAATATATGGAAACCTATAATCCCAAGGTCCTGAAGCATAAGCTGTGAGAGGCTGAGAGAATAATATTTCTAAGTGTTTGCTCTACACTTAGCGACTTGCCAGTAATTGCTCTTGACCACTGTCAGAGGAGAGTTTACAGAGGTAGAAAAGTTTTAAGGGTTATCTAGGGACATTCTTTCATAGTAACTACGTGTAATTCTTCTGTGTTTGATCCTGGCCTCCTCAAATTATTTATATTACCACATGAAAGCAACAACAGTTCTAGCAAAGGAGAGATCCCATCTTGCCTAGGGAGGGCTGGGCATCTCCTCATTAACAGCTTCAAGGAGCACAGACAATGATCTCTTTATTTTGTAGCTCTAATGGGACAAGAATTTGGATCTTGTGATAAGGATGAACAAAGTATGTGATGTTTTCCTTGATTTCACTATGACTAGGATTACATCCTTAAAGAACATTCATTTGAAAAGAAAATTAGTTCAGATTTTGAAGTCTTGTTTGTTTGTTTGTTTTTATAAGAAACCACTGTTTAACATTGAAAGAAATTCTCTATCTGAAGTAATGGACACTTGTATCGAAGACAAACCTGAAAGGAATCTGTGAGAAAACAAGTTTCATAGGTCCTTGTTCCAACTTCACAATTGCAGGTCATGGACCTGTGTATGAAATACAGATCAATAATGCAGATGTGCAAAGAAATGTAATCAGAGAAGTGTCGAAATCAGGCATAGAAACACAGAGAACTTGGCTTTAAGAAAATGTTTAATTAGAAACATAATTTCATACTCAAAACTCAGAATTTTTATTTAATATTATTTGCTATTTCCATTGTGACTATGTGATCTCAATCACATTTCAGAGCTCTACATGAAGTAATGTTGAGGGAGTTGGGACTGTTCAGCTTAAAAAAGAGAAGGCTTTGAAACTGTGGCACTTCACTGTGACAAGGAGAGCTTACAAGCAGGATGAGGACCAACGGACCAACTTTTTACTTGACCTGACAGTGATAGGACAGGAGATAATGATTTTAAACTAGAAGAGGAAAGATTTAGTTTAGGTGCTAGGAAGAAATATTTTCTCAGAATGCGGTGTGGTGTTGGAACATTTTGCCCAGGGAAGCTGTGGATATCCCATCCCTGCAAGTCTTCAGAACCAGGTTGGATGAGACTCCAAGTAGCCTGCTCTAGTGAGTGGCTACTCTGCCCACAGCAGTTCTAGATGAAACTAGATTTGTCCGAGCACTCTAAGGCTGTGTCATAATTTCATCTTAATTGATGTTACTGTAAAATGATATTTGTCAGTTACAAGATACATTCTTTAGTTAGCTATTACATTTTATCAGAGCATGTAAAACTCAAAACAAGAGAAACAGTGAATGTCATTACTGTGTGTCCTTGAACCAGAAACAGAGATGGGACTATTAGTGGAAGTGACTCTGAGATAGGCATCTTAAATGAAGTGGAGTAAGCTCTATGTGGCTTGATCCCCTGCCCTCCATCAGAAAGAAGGGTTTGGCTGATAGTGCTAGTGCATTACTCAGGAGATCTGTACGACTGTCTGTCACACTGTACTCCTTCACAACTTTAAATCCTGCTTTTGCAGGTCAGTTCTGCTGATGTAATCTGCAATCTGCAAACAATCAGAGTTAGGTACCTGGGATCCCAGGGTCTTGGTACACCTAAATCAGTAGGATTCAAAGGAGTATACTGGAAGAGTACAACTTTCAGTGCTAAACTACAGCTGGGGCACTTTCTCTGTCATGTCTAATTGGCTGAGGTTTGTTATATGATCTGGCAGATGTCTCTCAAGTGTTTGTGGACCATTGCTGCTCCTTTTCTGTTATCTTTTATTTTGTTCTTTGTTGATTTATTGGGGTTATTTTTTTCTTCTTTTTTATTTCCTTTTTTTTTTTTTTTTTAAATTTGTTTTCAGAACAAAACAGAAAGCTAGTCTTAGCATATTGGCTATATCTTTGTTTTACCCATACAAATTTTACAAGCAGCCCTGCATAATGAAAGTATTTTTTGGTGAAGTTTACCATTTGCTGAAGTTAATTCTGTACTGAGAAGCTTTGCAAAACAAAATCAGAGTGGATTGCATTTGTTTGGCTTGCTGAATTTACAGTCAGTTAACTCACTGTTGTAAGTGTGTGTTTTAATTTGAAGACACATGGCTATACAGATTGATCTATTTCAGTACTTTTGTGGTGGGTAACCCCAGTACACATCTAAGACCCACACAGCCACTCATTTACTCTCCCCAGATGGGGTAGGGAAGAGAATCAGAAAGGTAAAAGAGAGAATTCATAGACTGAGATAAAGACAGTTCACTAGGTAAGGCAGAACCTGTTTGAACAAATAAAGCAAAACAAAGAATCCTTTCACTATTTACCATTGGCAGACAGATGTTTGGCCACATTTAGGAAAGCAGAGATCATCACATGTAACAATTTTTGAGGGAGACAACTGGCATTCCTCCAAACCTCCCTCCCTCTTCCTTTCCTTACTCTACCTTTTGTTGTTGATCATAGGGCATGGGATTTGGACAGTTTAGGTCAGCAGTCCTGGATGCATGTCCCCCATCTGCTTGTGCACTCCCAGCCCCCTCACTAGCAAGATAACATGAGAAGCTGAAAAATCTACTGTATGGAAGTACTGCTCTGCAATTGCTAAAATGTCAATTTGGTATCAGCACTCTTTTAATGAAAAACCCGAAACAGTATCAAATATGTTGTCCTCATCAAAATCAGTATAGTCTTGTGTTGTGCATTATAGGCCAAACTCATCTTTCCTAGGAGTTACCTAAGGACAGGCTTTGGTTTTAATTGTGTACTTTGGGGCAGTCAGGAATTTAATTTAAGAACTGCATTGTCATAAAAAATATTGGTGGTGGGAATCATTATGAACAGGTTATAAAACACTCTTTGACACCACTTCTCACACAATCCCTGTAAGTAATGTACAAATGCTTTGTCGAAGTTAATGGAGTTAAATTATTATAAAAGTAGTGTAAATAAGGGAAATATCACACCTATCAGATTTGAATACTGTTGTTTCATCAGGTTTTAAGAGATTATTAGTTTGCTATTAGACTCTGCTCTTTCATATATTGAATGCTATTATAGACATATCCATATTTCTGAGAAGCCATCATAACTGTGACTATGCATGCAACTTAATGCAGCCCTATGACTACTACATTAAGTTTTTTACTTCCTCACTTTAAACATAATTCATTTCTGTGTTTCTCTATTCATAGTGTCATTAACTGTTGGGTTCTTTCTGCTTTGAGCTGCCAAGTCATTGTAAATTATTTATTCCTGTCACACGTACAAGAGGCTTCTTGCACAATCCGCAGAATAATATAGTACTTGAAAATCACCAAAAATCCTTAATAGTTCTAAACAATGCTTAAAATTCTACAAGAGGGATTTCTTCAAATTTCTGCAAGGAAATTCTATGAATCCTGCAAAACAAAATTAATCTACAAATGAAAAATTATTCTATTATTTCTTAAAATCCCTAATGTATCTGCTTACTGTATAGGTTGTTTGTTTGTTTGTTTGTTTTGGTTTATGTTTGTTTTTTTAACTTTGAGTCCTGTGAAAACCACAGGATTATCATGATTTGTATTTTCTCAGCACAAATGGGAGGCTTTTTTTATCTCTCAGGGTGATTATTTCAGCTCAAGCTGAGATAGATCTAAAGAGAATGATTACAAATGTAACAGGGGAAAAAAACGGGACATTTCCTGCAACACAGTGTTCCTTGTGGATATATATATATATATCATTTAATCTTTATGCATGACAGCTATTCGTTATTCTGTTACTGTAGGTTTGCTGAACTCAAAATGTATGTAAGTTTCAGGTAAACATCCAGACATAAACATAGCCTTCTAATTATTTTCTGATATCGTAGGAAGAGAACTAAGCAACTATGGGTTTTGAGAAAATGCATGTCTTCATTATTCTTTATTTTAAGCTGTTTGATTTTGTGAGTCTAGGAGTTTTTCAGAGCTTGAAATAAAAAGAAGGAAGCAATCAAGCATTCTCTTTGATGATGATTCATTTATTCAAAAGCCCATGATAAAAAAATTTATGGTTGACAGGAACTCTGAAATTTGCAAAGGTGACTTGTGGCACAAAATAAAAAGAAGCCTTGAGTAATGCTACAGCCTCTTCATATCATATTATCATTGCAAATATATCCAGGCAGAATCACATTTTCTGTTTATACCATAATCTTGATTTTGATGTATACACTGAAGTCCACCCAGAGTCCTATTTTTTGAGTAAAATCCAGTATACAGAGAAATGCTACAGTTAATAGCTACTGGAACAAAAAAAATTACTGCAGTAGTAGCAGCAATAGCAGCATAAATACTGTTATTTCAAAAATAAAATAATTTTATCCTTTTAAAAAATTTACCTTAACCTTCAGGTGCTCCAGGCATTGGTTGAAGACGGTATTCTCAGAGTTAAGATTTCTGGTTTCTCTGCTGTCTTATATTTGTATATTTGTATATATTCATAAAATCAAAGAATCGAAGAATACTTGAATCTGGAAGGGATCCCTGGAGGTCATCTGAGCCAATGCCACTTTTAAAGTAAGGCCACCTAGAGCAGGTTGCCTAGGACCATGTCCAAACATCTTTTGAATACCTCCAAGGAAGGAGGCATTATAATTCTACAGGCAATCTGTTTGCAAAGTTTTTTTTTCAACATGAGTTTCAGAGTCAAAGCTGGATCATGAAACACCTTGGAGATGTTGAGCTCAATCATTTGTGTGTGTCTTGTTCTCAGAAGTCATACAGAACACATACAGAACTAATGTGAAACAACAAACCAAAATAAGGTATTCTTTCCCAGTGAGTATTAGCATACCTACCCCACTTAAATTCACAGTCAGAATCTAACATCATTACATTTTTCCAAACAAACACAAACAAACAAAAAATCTCTTCTTATGTTAAATTACTGGAGATGCAACCTCTCCCCTTCATACTTCCTTATCCTCTTCATTGCATGTCTCAAGATAAATATGATTTAGGATTTGTTGAGGTCAAAATAAAATCTCTTGACTAGTAGAAGAGACAAAAAGCTAGATTATACTCTATTTGATGGTCTGGTTTTCTTGTTCTGTATTGCCAGAAAAATTCTTATAGGCAGCTCAAAGTAGCTGTTTTTTATGCTGTTGATAATCCTCCTATAAACTGTACTAGAAATTCCAACATTCCTCAGACTGTAAAAAGTACAGAGTCAAAACATTTTAAAGAATGCAAATTCAGTTATAAAAGTTGCAAGTTTTTCTATCAGCAGTAGATTACAGTGAGTTGTTCAACCATTAGAACTGAAAAGGACTTGAATCTAAGTGAGGTTTGATTACATTATCTATTAATATCAAAAAGAACTCCTGGAATAGGGTATGGAGTATAATAAAAAACACGACTACCAAAGTATTCATCCTAAGGTAAGGCAACAAATATGGGCAAACTATCACAAGAGATTAAGGTTTTGCCATGCCATAACCATCTGGAAATAACCTATAGTAGGATATTTTGGAACATAAAGTTGTAGTTATCTATGCCATCGTTAAACAGGGATCAGTTTTCTGTATATATGCAATGTTAATTACTGATGCAATTATTCTGAATACCAATCAGTATTATCCCTTTCTGTTTTCACAGGACAATTTACAAACAACTGTCTTTCAAAACCAAAGTTTTTCCTGCTTAAAGTGTGTGTTGCTTTGACAAGTGACTGAAAAAGCTACCTTGGAGCATTACTTCTTTTTTTTTTTTTTTTTCCTGGAGAAAAGACAAATAAGTTAAACAAAAGTTCCAAGTAGAAGCCTTCTAATCATTAGAGAAAATTATTTTCTCTTTTTCATTTTCTCCCATCTGATCAACTATCTTATCTTACTAAATTTACCATTACAAAGCTCACATTTCTGTGCCTTCAAGAAATCTTAGGTTTTTAGTTTGCAGGGATGAACTTTTAATTGATTGTTTCTCCCTTTTCCCATGAAAAGCTGTTGCTTTCTGCAGTAGTAGATTATGTGATTTCTAATATTTCAGTTTGAACTTGCAGGTAGACTGCTACCATGAAGATTACATATTTCTTTCACAAGCGTCTATCTATTAAGTTGTACTGTTGTGTTAGGTGTGTACCCATCTTTAAAGTGCATTTTTGTTATATAGGGAGATAGGAAAGAATGCTAATAATGACCTGGTCAGTTTTTCAATTTCCAGATTTACAAGTATGTATTTATCCATTTTTCAGATGTCACCTGTTCCGCATAAAAAGTTTTTTTTCCACGTAGCAGAATTTAATCAAAAAGTTGAGAAAACAATCTAATTTTGCATGTAAATTATCATTCAAAACCAGTGTGGAAAAATTACTGACAAATCTATCAACAGCAGTGTCTCTCTCCAATTTATAGGAAGGAGAGGAGGTTCTTTGATCTATATATACCCAGCGTGAGATTAAGAAACAATGGTTTCAAATGTTGATCTGACCATTTTATTACAAATCCTAATCAGGGAGATGGGGAAGGAGAAGATAGGCACTATTACTCAGCTCTGGTGAGGGTGCACCTCAAATACTGTGTCCAGTTTTGGGCTCCTCGCTGCAAGAAAGACACTAAGGCCCTAGAGCGGGTTCAAAGAAGGGGAACAAGGATGGTGAGGGGTCTGGACCACAGGCCTTATGAGGAGTGGCTGAAGGAGCTGGGATTGTTCAGTCTGAAGAAGAGGAGGCTCAGGAGAGACCTTATTGCTCTATAATGGGAGGTTGTAGTGAGCTATAGGTCGGCCTCTTCTCTCGTGTAACTGGTGATAGGACTAAAGGGAATGGCCTCAAGTTGCACCAGGGGAGATTCAGGCTCGACATTAGGAAATAATACTTCTCTCAAAGAGTGGTCAGGCAGTGGAATGGGCTGCCCAGGGAGGTGATTCAGCAACCCTGGAGTTGTTCAAGGAATGTTTGGATTTTGTGTTGAGGGATATGGCTTAGTGAGAACTGTTGGTGATAGTTGGATGGTTGGACTGGATGATCTTGTAGGTCCAACCTTGACAGTTCTGAGATTCCTTGATTCTGTGAATTAGGTTGATGGGGAAGAAGTGAAGGGTGATAGAAAAGATAGGAAATAGAATCAAGGAGTCTTTACAGGAAGCAAGAGGGAGATAGTCACCAACATGGATCCAGCGTGGTTTGTAGTTCAGTCACTGATATTCCATAGAGGTGGGTCATTAGACGTTGTTCCGTTGGCAACAATGGTGATCACAGCGACGACAACAAATTGATTTCCAATGGCAATACAAACTTATTTATAAGTCCAAAGTGGTTGAGTGAGCCGTTTTTGGAATGACAGCTTCTGGCTTTTGTATCTCAGCAGAAACTCCTTTTGTTCCCATCTTCCTGGCCTTGCCAGTAGATAAGAAGGAGTATGGAGGCGTCAACTTCTATCTTGTCTTCACAGGATACAACAGTATCATCCTCCAGTCTCCCATAGCAAACAGGAGTTGTTTGGTCACAGGACAGACCTTCCTCCAGTAAACAGTGCTGAGTGTCTGAAAGCAGACAGCTCCAAAGAAATATTTTCAAATGTAAAATTATCCAGACAGTGATGTTGATTGCCACACGGCAACACCCACCTCTCATGTCCTAGAGTATTATCACAAAAAATACCTCAGGAAGCAAGCTTTGAGCCAGAAAACAAAGGAGGATTCATACAAGCAGAACAAGGGAGGGCCATTTCTAGCCTTGATTGTTCCATTTTGTCTCCTATTTTACTTGCAAAGAAAGGTGTACTTAAGAGGTGAAGAAATTGAAAGTAATTCTTTGTAACTCTCAATAGAGAGAAACTAATTGACAGGGGATAACCAAGCCATCTAGGGAACAGTCGTATACTGGAAAGAGGTAGAATATCAATTGATAAAGAGATAACTTTAAAAAAATTAAAACAATTCTGTAGTTTTGACAAAATTAATTTTCAGTAAAAAAAGGACTCAATAATCGTGAAAGTGCTTAGTAGTAGGGATTTTGTATGATCTGGTATATTAATCTTAGAATTTGCATGTTGGAATTTTTAGAAAGAATGTAGAAGCTCAATAAAAGTTACATGATCCAAGAGGGAAAGAAAATAAAGCTATAAACACTTTGAAAATTTACCAATTGAAAAGGAAACAAATATTTTATTTAACAAATCTGAATTGTTTTATCTTTTTCCCAATGAAAATGTTTTGAAGACTCAGCTTCAGAGGCTGGAATTTTAAACTGTGTTTGCTTTCATGACTATTGGTTTATCTTGTACCCAAATATGTGTTTTCTGGGATAACGGACATCTTATTGGTTATGCTTCTAGTGGTAAATGTACTTCATCCAGCTCATTATTCCAGCTTTCACACTGTAAGACTTTGTTTTTTTGTGGGGATAATGATTCTAAGAATTTCTTGTTTCTGGAAATGTTTCACTTTGAAAAATGACAAGTGGCTTTTATCTCTAATCTAAAATACAGTGATGCTTGTGCTGGAACTAATTCTATCAGCCCTTAACTAATCCAAGAACTCATTCTTCTCATTTCTTATCCCATACTGATAGTTACTCTCTAGGAAGATCATGCTATTGTCTAGGTGAGACGTGAAAATGAAGATGCAGATTCAGACATGTTTTGCAAAATCAGGAGGCACTTGGTGGTTTACTTTGGTTAAACATTCACTTTCAATAAAAAGTACTGTACCTGTTATCCCAAGGTTAGTGTTTTTGTTGTTGTTGTTGCTGTTTTTTGTTGCTGTTTGTTTGTTTGTTTGTTTGTTTTGAGTGGGCTGTTCTCCAGGTTTCCTACAGATGCTTTCCTCCTTGTTGAAATATTTAAATCTCTATTGAGCTAAAGAGAAAGGACAAGACTAACTTGATTGTTTGGTAACTAGAGTAGCATCTTGGTGAGCACTTGGTAGCCAGCCCACCTGGAAAACTGGACTCTGTCATTTTAGTCCCTATTTCACTGGATATTCACAAGACAGTAGGTAAAATTCTGAAATTTCAGACATTGGAATTTATGATCCCCCTAAAACTTTGAATTTCATCAACCCAAATAATTTTCTATCACAACCCTGTTTTCCTTCTAAAATATTTAAATAAATAAAGACAATTATAAAGGGTCAAGAGCTGCTTCAGAAATTTATGAGAATATTAACACTGATATACTTACTGATGCCCTAAAGTGAAAGTACAGAATTTCTGAGATGTCCACATAAAAATCAAAGCTCAGACAGACCAGCATAATTCAAAATAGGGACTCACATTTCTTATAATAATCTCTACAATCTTGATATTTAATTTTTAATGAAATGACTTGCTTACCTCTTTCATTTTCAAACTGCTTTTATGATCAGTCCTATGTGTTCTGATTAATAGATTTTGATGGAAGGTTTCCACATAATACTTAGAATACCAGAGACCTCTTTTGCTGCATACCAGCTGCTCATTACTACACTTTTCGTAAAGGTTACCACCCCAATAGCTGAATTACAGTAACCACATGAATAGTCCACCTCACTAAAAAGGCAGTGAGCTTGTGAACACCGGAGTTAATTATAATTTACTATGGCTTAGATGGTTGAGACCCAAACTGCTACCAAATATTTCTTGATTCTGTAAAGTATTTATTCAACTTCTTAATTGAGTGGTAGCATATTTCAGTGCCTACATCTTAGTTCATGTTGAAAAGATTTCAGCCCTTGCTACAGAGAAAAGTTTGCCTTTCTCTGCTAAACTAATTATTAGCAATACCTTAAATAACTTCAAAACTAAGTAAATATTCTCATGCAACTTCACTGTATTGTGCCAATAAAAAAGAACCAATTAGAAAACTGCTATCTAATACCACCTCCCACCATATTGGCAATTATACTCTGTGTGATGACACATACTCGTGAAGAAATTATGGGCATACTGCAGGTGGTGGGATGAGACTTTTCTGTGTAAACACTGAAATTTCACACTGCTGTAAACCATTCCAGAATGGGGAAACAATCCCCACCCACACTCGTTAACAGAGGATCAAAACGAGATCTAGTTCCACCTCTGGCATGTTTTATTGAGCCTTGATTTTGCAGTCCCATCTGTTCTTCAGAACTGCAAGTTCATCTAGCACCCCATCATATTAGACATTTTTAAATTTTGAGAGAAGTTAGCTGAAGTTCTTAACAAGTTGTTCTTGTCATTTATCATCAATTTCCTTGTTACTATTGACAGTAAGCCCAACTGTGGCCAATACTCATTTGCACTTCCAGTTGAGAAAGTTCCCCCTTAAAAAGCCCTCATTAAACTAAGACACAAATTATGTTCATCTGACATATACCAACTTAGGACTCACTTACGTCTCAACAAAAAATGGAGAGAGGAATTACTTTTTTTGTCAAATGGTATCTAAAGCAAGTTGTATTAGAATTTGTATTAGAATTGACAAATTTAGGATTCTCTGACTACACAAATAATAATAATAAAGAAAAAGAAGTAGAAAATATGGTGGTTTGGATTGTTTTCCAGCAGTGAAATGCCTAACTGAACAGTTGTTTTGTCATTAACATTCCTTGAGATTTTTCCTGTACACACCCAATAGAACCCTTCAAAATCCTTGTCCTTAATGGCTAGTTCATCGTTCACTGTAAGATATGCCTGGGGAGCTGGATAGATTTGAGGAAGAAACTACAATCTTAGCTTAAGACTACCTCAGTTATACAGGTGATTTTCTCCTTCATGAGACTCCATCTGGAGTACTCTGCCCAGGTCTGGGGATCCCAGCCCAAGAAAGACATAGAGCTGTTGGAGCAAGTCCAGAGGAACATCATGAAGATGATAGAGGACTGAAGCAGAAAGGGTGAAGGAGCTGGACTTGTTCACCCTGAAGAAGAAAAGCCTCCAGAGAGACCTCACTTATCCACCTAATACTTAAATGGTGCTTATAAACAGGAGGGAGAAGACTTTACTCAATCTGATAGTGACAGGACAAGAGAGATTAGTTTTCAATTAAAGGCGGGTGATTTAGGTTAGATGATAGTGGGAAAATTTCCTCTCAGAGGATAATCAGGGACTGGAACATGTTGCCCTGAGAAGTGTTGGATGCTCTGTCCCTGGAGTCATTCAAAACCAGAATGGATGGGCACTGAGTAACCTTATATAGTGGGTGGTAAACCCGCTCACTGTAGGGGACTTGTAACTAGATGATCTTTATTGTCTCTTGCAACCCACACTGTTATATGAAAGATGTGATTCCATGAAAGCTTTGCTATTGAAACTATGGATTTGATCAACATCCTACTTTACTCCATGACCTTTGTGAACTTATCATTGGCTGGTGCTTTTTACTCCTTCCTCCAGTCAGAAGGAAATGTTTTTATTAGTAACTGTAATACTGTAATATTTACTGTGTGGAAAGGCAGTAAGATTGCACATATTCTTTTTTTTTTTTTTTTTTTTTTTTTTTTTTAAGAAAATGTGGAGATGGAGGGATATTGTATATAAGGAAATCTCACATTAGCCAGTCAAAGTAGTAATTTCATTATTACTGGTATCTCACCTTGGTTGTTACAGATAAATTTTTCTTTGTCTCTTGAATCTGTGGGGTCAATGAAATACTTTCTGTGATTGAAAAGAATCATCTTTGCTTCTATGAATAGTAGTTAATGAAAAAGTATGTAGAAGAGTTGAGAAGTATTACATTCATGATTAACCATTGTTTCTCAGTTAGGATTCCATCTGTACTAAATGTAGCCAGCACAACTGAGGGAGAGCATACAGGTTAGAATCAGATAATACCTGATTGAACAGAACTACGTACTTCACATTTTCCTTGGTATCCTTGTATTGAACAGAACAAAACCTGGAAGGTACAGAAGAAAAGAAAAAGAAAAAGAAACCACTCAGAATGCAGCAATCAGTCTCACTTTCAAATGCCTAATGTGGATGATATTGAGGTGAATACTCATAAGAAAACTTGAATAACATAGTTCTGGCATTTAGATATTTACTGATTCCAAGCCATCTTTGTGAAAACTGCAATTTAGAGAGTATAGAAGATTAAGTCAGTATTCCCTGAAATACAAAAGAACAGAAGCATGGTGTCATTTGACTGATTTATTCTTTTTCTTTCCTCAAGAGACACTGCATTTTATTCTTTTGAGAAGACTTGCATTTTCCAGAGAAGCAGACTGGGAGGTAAACCAGGCACTACCAATGCAGCATCACCTTGCAGCTGGGAAGAAATTTGATGAGCCTATTCCCAGTGACACATCTTTTAAAACACAGGTAATGTAAATGGAGAATCTATACAGTTGTCAATAGTTTTGGAAAGCTTATTTGTCATCATCCTAAAGTTAAGAAACAAAACTGCTACGGTTTTCTCATTACTAGATGGCATTTTGCAGCAGATAATGTGAGCTTGTAGGGCTAAGATTAGAAGCTTTTAATGCTCTACATGGTGAAATGGTGGGAGCGTTAAAACTATTCTAGTTCTAGCACTAGATTGTAATGGAATTAAAAATCAGCAGCATACAGTCACTGTGTTTATTTCAAAATATTTAGGATTTTGCAATGAATATACTACATTTGTTTACAGTTCTCACAGCTTACAACAGAGACAATCATAAATTGCATACATTTTATATGAATCAGAGCCTGCTGCAGTGAACAGTGTAAAGAAGCAATGGGAATTTTTTTCTAATATCCTGACCTTTCCTTGCTCTGTGTTGTAACAAACTGACCTGAAGACCTGTAATATTCTTAAAAAAAAAAAAAAAAAGGACATCAAATTTAGTATCACTTGCTGTGTCACTCATTCATAATGGTTAAATTATGTAAAAATCAAATACTGTTTGTCCTTGAGATGTGACAACCCCTTCAGCTTAAGATATCTTTATAGCTGCTTTAAAATATACCTGAAAATATATTTGATCTGAATTACTTTAGAGTCATGGGTCATGAAGAGCAGTTCAACGCCTTCTTCACTTAGCTGCATAAGCTGATTAGTCACAGCCAAGTTTTCTGTGAGAACTGATACTTCATCTAAAAATCAGGAGGATACTCAAATTAGGGGTCTAAAATGAATGAAAGACCCAAACTATAATCAAATGCTGGGAAAACCTTCATGATTTTCAAAGACATTTGAATCAAAGTGTTACTTTCTCAGAGCTTCACTCACAAGGTTACAAAAACTTCTCACAAAATCCTATAATGTATTCTCCTTCTGAAATTCAGACTTCATGTCCTAGGATTTGTTAGAAAATGATGTTCCTTTGTCTGCATGTGAGGAAATTACTGAATGTTTTACATGAACATATGTTTGGATTCTGTCAGTTTTGTATGCTTTTTTTTTTTTTCCCAATGTAAAACCTGTAAAATTGTGAAATGGAAACTATTAAGCAATGTGCTCACTGCTCTTACATTTCTCCTTGTATAATGTCGGTCATGGTCCTTGAGTGCAAAAGATATGCATGTGAGCATAGTAGCTATTTTTTGAAATAAATAAATAATTACTACTAGGTCTATATATTCCATGGGGCCCTTTTCTGCCCTTGGAGCTTATGATGGTCTGATGTTCTTTCTTTATTTGCAACTTAAGTAAACTTGCAAGGAAAAACTTATTTAGTTCCTCATTCAAACAAAGCAAAGCATAAAGATATGACCACCATTTTTTATTAATTTTTTTCTATGAACAATTGCAATTACACTTTTAAATGAAAATGAATAGGTGAGTGGTCATTTATTCCAGGCAAATTGGCCTTTGGATCTTCCTATACGATCCTATATAAGCTTCCAAGTGTAGATAAAAGGAATCTGACACTCATTTTCTGCTAAGTGTCTGCTATATCTTTTTGCATCTTAAATTACTAATCGTCTTCTTCTATTTTTTTAATTTTTACTTTTTTTCCAGCTCTACCAGCTGCTTTATCCTGCCATATATGCCCAATTATTTGTTCTCCTTGTATTTCCTCATGACTGCTTTTTATTACTTTGCCCAAACCTTCTGAAGTTAGGTATTTGTCCCCTTTCATTTTTTTTCTTTCAGTCAATATTCTAACGATGAATAATCTGAACATTAATAAGATGCTGAAAATTACGTATTTTTTATAAGGAGGAATATTTTAAAAAATGAGAAAAAGGAAATAGAAATCCTGGAAGACTTCCACTTTCAAAAGATGTTATTTTAGGTAAGGAAGATGTTACACAAATGAAGAATAGTGTATCACCAAGACACTGTACATCAGAAGGTGTCACTTCTGAGTGGGAAATGTAATTGCTGTCATTTGCCTCCTGGAAAAGTTAATGTTTGATGTTTGCTTTCCAACAAGTGTATATCTCTTTGTTGACAGCGATATAGATGACCATTCTTTGTACTAACTCAATCCAAAAGTGATGTCTACTAATTATTTCCATGGAAACTATAATAGATAAAACATAATAACTCTATTTGATAGAGAAAATTCTCAGCAACAAAACAGTATTTTTCAATATAGTCATCACCATTAGCCAATTTGCACAAAAGAGCTGATTGAGGTGTTCTTCATTTTATGATGTGACAAATGTGCATAGCCATTCGGAATGTGACTTGCCTTTTACATCACCAGTGTAAACGCTGAAACTCACCACCCACTACCTCATTGTGCTCACATCCACTGTTTGGTCTCTATAAATGTTCAACAAGTGTCAGCGAATGTCAGTGGCTGCAAGTTTTTCCACAGGAATAAGTACAATGATATACCTTTTCTTTCTATGCACTTCTATGCCAGACACCGTTCTGTCTGACTGCTCCTTTGCTGCTGTCTGTTGCACAACAACAACATTTAATGGAATGTAGTGAGGAAAGTTCAGCCACTACTGACATACCATCAACATCTCTCTCTGATTCTGTGGTCCAACATAATAAAATAGAGGGCATTACTTTTGGAGCACTACTTGTGTTCATTTGTAGAGATGGAGCAAGGTGATAAGACAGGAGATTAATCACTGTTTCTGTGGAAAATAAGTATTTGGAGCATCACAGAACCCTGAATTCAGATGTCCCAAACAATTTCCCTGGGCTATATCACTTAACAAAGTGAAAAAGCACAGCTTAATTTTGACAGAGTGCATAGATCTCTTTGTCAACACAACAAGAGAGAAAGGCAAGGAACACAGTTCTGGAGTAATAAATAGTAGCTTTTAAGAGGCAAGGAAGGCACACAATAGCTCCTATACCAAACAGCTGCAGTAATAATGGGAATCCTAATCCTTTACCACAGTCTACTCGAGAGCTTCCAACATGTCTTGCATGTCAGAATTTATGGACATATTCTTCATTGCATTTAGAAACAAGAAATATTGGGATTCTAGACCATGAGACCATAGAGTTTATTAAAGGTCTCTTCTAAATCTCTTATGCTTCTTTCAAAGTTTTCACTCTGTGTAGAAAACAAATCAATACGGAAGAATCAGTTAGGACCGAGGACAGAAAGTATATTCTTAGAGCACTGAAAAGTATGCTATATAGTTTGTGTAAATTTTTGTATGAGTGCAAATATAATTGAATGACTATAAATATTTTCAGATCACATTGAGGGACTAATTCTAATGTCAAAACAATAATTTGCAGTGTGACAAATCATAAAATCATAGAGTGGCTTGGGTTGGAAGGGATCTCAAAGATTATCAAGCTCCATCAAATCTTGACTATTTTGTAGTTGTCATTACAAAACACAATTGCAGGAGTATTATTTGCTGATCTAAGATTCCCCAAATTCTGACATTTCTTTAAAAATCTATTCAGTAGTTACTTACATGGGAATAAAACAGTCACCTAACTTTCCATAAAATGAAACTGATTGGAAAACCAGAGCTAGTTGAAAGAAGTCATTAAAAATAAATGGCTACTTGTTGAAGGCTGTCTCTATTCCCCTTCTACATTTTTTTCTATTCAAAAACAGACTGTGGAAAGAATCCATAGTTTTTTTAGTTCATGTAAGTTTGACAATACTTTTTTTCCTTCTGTATCACAAGACGATTCATCATGTAAATCAAAGAAAAGATGAAATTCTGGAGAACTACTAGGTGTAGCCTACCAACAAAGCAGTGATCCTGAATCAATACTGGAACAGAAGAAGAATCTAGAACTAAATTTTCCATTAGATATTTCAAATAATACTATAGTTTAATGATCTAGGTTAATTTTTCATGGAATTGAAAGGAAGAAAGTAACATACTCTTCTCCCTAGATTTTCAGAAAATAAAAACACAGAAAGAACTAGCTAGCAAGATAAAAACATCATTAAAATTAATGTACAAGCAGTGTATGATTCATCAGGGCTAAGGAGGAAAAAATAGTTTCCCTAATATAACTGTTGATCTGTTGTTAATCTCACTTGTTGATATACCTCCTGTCACTTCAGAAGTTAACAAGTATGAAAAGTTGATGAAAATAAGAGGGGAAAGAAACAAATGACACATAATGTGACAAGTCAGGACAGCACTCTGAAGCCACAAGAGACATGATGAACAAGGGTAAAAAGAAAGGATTAAACCAGTACAAAAGTTGTTAACAAGTCAGAAATTCCACTGTCTAACAAACTGTATGGCCAAAAATTGTGAGTTTGGTTACAAAAAGAGTACTTTTTTTAAAGCGGGATTTTTTTATTATTTTTTTTAGGACATGTCATACAAAACTGAATAGTAAACTAGGCATAAATTCAATAGAATCACAGAATCATTAGGGTTTGAAAAGACATCTAGGATCATCAAATACAACTGTCCACCCATCACCACCATGCTCACTAACCATGTCCATCAGTGCCACATCTATATTTTACCTGAATGCTTCCAGGGATTTCCACCACTTTCCTGGGCATTCATAATCAATGCATTAATAACCTTTCAGAGAGAAAAAAGTGTTCCTAATATTCAACCTGAACCTCTCATGGCACAATTTAAGGCCATTCCCTCCTGTTTTATCAAGAGAAGAGGCTAACACCCACCTCACCACAGCCTGCTCTCTGGGAGTTGTAGAAAGTGATGAGATCTCCCCTGAGCATCCTCTTCTCCCGACTAATGCACCTGTCCCAGGAATCTCTGCTTAGAATGATTAATAGAATAAGTAAATGCCATATCAGTAGTACTGTTCTTTCAAAATGTTCCCAGCTACTTACTGAACTTAATTAATTGTAACTTCATTACATTTTATGGTATATTTTGTCTTTATAAAAACAAGACTCAAAATAAGACAATATTCTCAACAAACGTCTCACCTTATACCATAAGTATGCGTTGCTTAAACTTATACTCTGGATTCACCAAGCTGATTGGACCAGAGGAATATGTATGTTTATACAGCTGCAAGCGTATGAGAAAATACAAAACCGTAAGATATGTACATTGGGTTTGTCATGCTCTGGATATGTAGGAATTTTCACAGCAAGAATACCTATTGTGTGTTTCATTGTTACCCCATAGCATTCATCTGTAAAAATTGTGCTAAGAATTTTTACTTTAAATTTATGATAAGTACTAAATTGTCCTATATCCCGAAGAAACTACATTTGATATATTGAAAGAATCACTTCAATTATATGAACTTTCAATAATGGAAAAGTAAAAAACCTTGCAAGAAAGAAAGCTTTGATGTCCTGAAATATATTAGCATGCCTTAGCAAAAAACAAGGCAGTTTGTGAGAAATATTATAACCTATTTTATTTTACCTCCTGCCCCACAAAAAGTTTTTCAGCTATTCCATAGTACGTACTGTGCATCCGTAGGTTTTTTATTTTTTTCTGGACTACTTCAGTACTGTGTAGAGCAACTCTTTTCTGTAAATAACTTCTTAGCATCTGAAATTGCATTGGTTCACGCAGGAGAGATGTAATCATCATATATTATTTGCACTAACTTTTACTCCACCACATTCTTCAGTAATAACATGTGCTTTCCTTCTACTGAAATAGGCAGACATATTTGTTTTTTTCATATTTCACTTTATATCACTGAGGCTAAAAATATATCTGACCAGGCTCACTTAACATGAAGATCCCCCTTTAGTATTCACATGATTACTTTTGTCACTTTCTTCTTTTTAATCTGTCCTGCAAGGCTCTCGTATATTATTTTTTCTTTCAGTTACAACGGCACAGGACTGATTGTGCTCTCATTACCCAAACAGTTATTTCTCTCGCTGGTCTCACAGGCTATAGTAAATGATGTTTCAATGGGGGAGTCCAGCAGTGATATCCTGAGTAATGCTTTAAAAAATGGGTCTCAAACTGGATTAAATTTACATTTAATAAGACGTGTTGTATGGCAAATTAATTCTACCTTCCTGTTGAATGTATTTCGAGAAATAATAATTAAGGAATGAATAGCATGTTTATTATATGCAAGGTTGTAGGATATCCATTATATTATTTTCCAGGAATAAAGTGGTATTTATTTGACAAAAGTTAATTATTTGGTCAGACTTAAAAGAATAATTATCTGAGCTCTGTAAACAAACTCTGTTAATCAAAATAAAAACAAAGTAGAAGGCTTCACGCACACACAGCACACAAAGTGGATCTTTTTACTAACTTTATTTTCTGAATGTTTTTCTACTGGTAATTTTGAATTTCATCATTTCTGCATCTGACTCCAAATTAAATAATGCCAAATAGCATTTTAGCCATAAATTTGTATACAATCTAAGAAATGGATGAATTGAATATTATGCTTTTGAAGTATAGTTCTTTTCATAGTGTGTGCCTTTTCTACTTTCTCATTGCAGTTAAGCTGAAAAGAAATCCTAACAGCTAAGAAGTCATACTCTTGTGCACTCTTTCAGGTATGAATGTCAGAGAAAATTTGATTCCAAAGCTTTGGATTTTTAGCCAAGTCAACTTAAATGATGTGCCAGGAATGCATAATTTTGTTTTAGTGGTTTTTGTTTTTTTGTTTTGTTTTTAGTAATACTTAGGTATCTATGTTCAGTTTTTCAAAGATTTAGAATTTCTCATCTAACCCTTGAATTGTCCTATAAAAGTCAGTTAAAATATTTCACGAAGATATTTAATGAGTTTTTCAAGAAACATTAACTACTGGCAATAAAATGGACCTTATTCTTCGTCGTCTTATTCCTTTTGTAGGTATTACCCCTTGTGTAAAGTACTTTTAAGTACTGAATTTTTGGAAATATTTGCCATATTTTTCACAGATGTGAGGAGAAACTGAAAGCAATCCCAGTGAAAACAGATTATGTCTGTTTTCTTCTACTCTACAATTCTACTTGATCAAATGGACAGGAGTGTTCTTTTCATTTCTGTAGATTTGACAAGATAAGTCAAATTTTTCTTCTATACACTCCTATAATAAGGCTATAAACAATGCAGGAGTCAAATGACCACTCAATATAAGTATAAAATATTGAAAAGGTCAAAGGAGTGCAGCACACTACTAAGATTCATTGAATATAAATTAGGCATTAAACTTCTGATACCTCGTTCCCTTGACTGAGTAGTAATGAGAACGGAAAATGGCAGAAAATTAATCCCATCTCATTAAAAAGCTTGTAATGAGAATGTGGAACTTTGTAGAAGCGTAACCCGTTCTCATTACAGTCTTCGGGAAAGGGTCTTTGTGGTCTTCCTCAGATGGCACAGCAGCAGAAATTTCCTCCCTAGTAAAATAGTGCAGAAAATGTGGTTACATTACATGCAACTCCCTTGTATAAATCTTCTGCACTGTAAAATCATTATAATGTGACCTAGCCTTTTTCACTCACTGACACTGGAATTTCTGCTGTAACTATATTTATGTTAATGTGCACATACATCTGTGTCAACTCTACTTTCAGTGTTATCTAACATAGTTAATGCCAACTTCCCATTGAATTTCAGTGTTATTTGCAGATTAATTTCCCTCAGAGACTTTCACAAAGCCTAGAAAAAGGTAAAATTACTGTCCCAGTGACCATTATCCAAATATAAATGTTTATACATAAAGCAGCCAGCGGAAATTCTCAGTAAGATAAATATCAGGAAAATGTTTTCACGCCCACCCATAAACACATATTTTCTGACAGAAAAGCTCCCGGATTTCTGGTTTCCACATTGAATTTTATTCTGCCCACAATATATAATTAATCATACTAGAATTTAGTAAAATTTATATTCCTTGACAAAGTAAGCAGAAAATAAAATATTTTGATGGAATTTAAAAGGTTTTTTTTTTTTTTTTTTTTTTCTGTCACTATCTGAACATAGTAACAAAGAGAATATCCAAACACTTTTATTTTTGATACTGAAAAATATGTTGCAGAATAGTGTGGTTGTGAATTTTGAGGAGAAAAGAAAATATCTCAAAGTATTTAATTATTTTTATAACTTTGTTGCTATGTTGAGGCGCATTTGCCCTGATGGAAGAGTAAGCCCTACAAACAAGCTCCACATAAGGGCTTTTCCTGGCAAATGGTCTGGGCTGCAAATAAAAACAGGGATTTCACCTAGTGCTCACAGCTCATCTCCCATACCAGGAGATTTGTGGCATGTGTCAGTATTTAGACAGATGAACAGGCAGATCTATTAGGCAATTTACATTGCAACAGTGGGGACAAAACCACAGTGCTCCTCTGGAATATGGTAAATCCCTAACACTATGAGAAAGGGTTGTTACAAAAGGTGGAGGGTATTAAGGACTAGGGAGAGAAGGATTTCTACAGTTGAAGAAATATCCAGGGTCACTTACATATACATACACATTTGGGCAAGTATATACACACTAACTCACTCATCCACCAATGTGCCAACCAGAGAAGACCATACTGAAATCTGTCTGTAAGCTCCAGCCCACTTTGCACAATGGGAAATGGTAGCACTAAGTGCTATGGCTTCTCCAAATACCCTTGACAGCTTCAGGTTGCAGAATTACACACAGGTAACCTGGGAAAAGTATCTGTAATTTAGTGACTTGGCTTCTCTAAATTATGCTGATAGCAGTCCTAGTTCTTGAAATAAAATCTGCAACTGGAACAGTTGAAAAGTGCTAATCTAATCTATTTCTTCATTCTTTCTTCTAGATGTTTTCTTGACATCGTTGCATCACACACAAATGCACAAACACCTAAGCTTTTACTCAGCATCTTTCTCTCTATCTGTGGGTGTAGATTAGATGTGCTGTTCTTTGTTTGTTTTTTTTTTTCTGAAAATGGTCATGAAATTGGGTACTTTCAGTGAGAAATTTCTCACAAAAGTACTGATAAATTCCACAGTCAATCTATTCTTCTTAATATTTTTCAAATTATTACTGAAATTATGTGGAAATATGTTTAGCAAAACATTTGAAGATATGTCAGGTAGTTTTATATCACCATTTGTGTAAAAAGAAAAAAAAAAAAAAGAAAAAGAAGAAGAAGAAAAAGAAAAAGAAAAAGAAAAAAAAAACAAAGCTCTGCCATTTAAGTGTTGCCTGGAAGGTGGTGTACTTCAGATCCAAGAGGGACAGGCTATACTGTAAATTTCACATCAAAGACCTCTGGAAGGAGTGTTGCCCAGTCTACACAGCTTCTTTGAACATGTCAAAACCACTAGAGCATAAGTGGCCTGGCAGAAGTAACAAAGGTGCCTAGATCTAAGTCCAGTAGCATGGAACTTCAATGTCCATAGGCTTCATAGGCTTCCTAATACTTGTATAGAAAGGCATCTTTTTTTTTTTTTTTTTTTTTAAATAGTAGATTTCCACATCCATACAAAATATTCACCAGTCTGATATCACTCAGTTTCTCATTCTACAAAGGCTATAATTCTTCGTGTGCTTTGCTAAATGTTTATAGGATATGTTGCCAAGTATATTATTTCTTTTTAAAAACATTTTTCTTCCTTTCTTGAGTAGATTATTCAGTATCTTTTCTGTCACAGCCCTACCTGATCTGGTAACTTTGCTTCAAATAGTCTACTTCCAAAATAAATGTTATTATAAAATATATCTTTGAATAAATTATTTTGCTATTTGTCAAATAGAACATCTGAAGTCTTCGGAATCCTCATTTTCTCCTTCTGAATAACAATACCCTTGAGAAACTAAGGTGAGAGAACTGGGATGATTCGGAGGGCTACCTAGTCCCTGAAATTTTAGCAGTATAAATACGTCCTTTCATCTATTAAATCTCTTGTACAAAAATTGATTAAACATCCTTCTCTTAAGATCAGATGGCCAACAGCTCAAAAAAATTACCTTGTTTTTTGAAAAGTACAGATGTATAATTCAACACTCTTTGCAGCCCTAGCTTCTGACCTAGTTGTGTGAAATACTGACAGTAGTAGGAGTACATTATTTCTTTTGAGCATCTGTAAAACCTTCCTAAATCACCAATGAACAAAGTTATTCATGTTTGTTTGGCTAGTGTAGAAGTATTTTTAACCATACTTATAAATCCATGATTAATAGTATTTATTTACTAAAATATATATATTGAGGATCAAGTTAGAATCTACTAAAAGGAAATGACTTCCATATGCATGTTTCCTGAGACTAGAATCAGTTAAAGTAGTTTTACAAGTCCGGTGGATAATATCATTTGAGACAAATCAAATTAAAGATTACAGAGATGAAAAAATCCTCCCAGCTATTTGAATTTATGCTCCTTGGGTTTGAAATGAGAGAACTACATAAGCTGGTAGAGTGGAAGTCATTTGTCATCACTCACACTTTTCTTGACTTTAACTGTTAAGGATTAAAGGATTAAAGGGTTAAAGGGTTCCATCCCTTCTGAGTAAACCATGCAAGTAAATGTTTATCTTAGTATACTGGCTTAGAATCACTGAATCATAGAATCATAGAATAGTAGATTGGAAGAGACTTTAAAGATCACCTAGTTCCAATGTCCCTGCCATTAGCAGGGTTGCCAACAGCTAGATCAAGTTCCCCACAGTCCCACCCAACCTGGCCTTGAACACCTCCAAGAATGGGGCATCCAAAACATCTCTAGGTAGCCTGTTCCAGTGACTCACCACCCTCTGAATAAAGAATTTCTTCCTAATATCTAGTCTAAATCTATCCTCTTTTAGTTTAAAGCCATTTCGCTTTGTCCTGTCAATATCTGCTCTTGTAAAAAATCAGTCCCCCTCCTGCTTATAAGCTCCCTTCAGATGCTGCGAGGCTATAATGAGGTCTTCCCAGAGCCTTCTCTTCTCCAAGCTAAATAAGGCCAACTCCCTCAAACTTCGTTCCTACGAGAGGTGCTCCAGCCCTTTGATCACTCTTTTGGCCCTCCTCTGAACTTGCTTTGACTAGTTGAGTACCTCAGCCTTGTCAAAGTCTGAGGAAGCCAGTTCTCCCTTCCCATCTATATGATGTGGATCCCTCTCCTTTATCTATCTCTTATGATCAGTGTACCTAAATAATCCCTTCTTGTCATTTTTCACATCCTTTGCTAAGTTTAATTCCATCTGTGCATTAGCCTTCCTGATCCTGTCTCTGCACATCTGAACATGGGTAGGTTTTAGGTAGATGTTCAGTGATAGAGAATTAAGCACCTTTGTTTTCTGAATTAGGCATGTCCAAATTACACAGGACAAAAGGTAGTGAAGGTATTCAAGGATTACAATCTTCAATATCACCAGGGTAAACTTTTGTCAGAGCTGAAATCCATCATGTGAATAAGTTATTCCATATGCTTTCCCTGAAGTAATATCTTAAGCAAATGAGCAATATTAAATTGACTTTCACATCAAACTTTTCAGTGAAATATGCTGAAACCATGTTTGGCACCATCATAAACATACATATACCATTCTATAATGAAATAGGAATTCTTGGAACTTCCATATGTTTTCTCTTACAGAGTAGTCTACAATACACAGATACAAAAGCTGGTACAATTATACAAACAATTACTATGTTAAAAAAAGACAAACTTTTTGAGAAAAGTATGAACTTTCTCTTCCTGTGAGGAATGTTAAATGAACCTGATATGCTAAGTTGAGCAACATAAAAAGAAAAGAATAGGAGGGGGTAGACAAAAGGACTACGTCTATCCCACTCCCCCACTTCTGTTCATCCCCCTTATTGCTGATCAGAAAGCTATTCTTACAAAAGAGAATGAAAAAATAGTTTCCAGTTTCAAAAACAAGATATTCTGTTGTGCAAGCTATTGTATAGTAAAATACTGGATTTCACTAAAATTGAATTTTTATTATTTTTTGTCATGTTACTGTTAAATTGTCAATGACTAAAAAAACAACAACAAGAATCAAGCATAGATTAAATAGTAATCCCTAAGCATTTGGCAACATCATTTGCTTTTTTCAGGCTACTAATTCTTACTGAGGAAGAGATCAGTACAATAGAATTAGAAAAGCACTGATATTGCTGAGCCTACTCTTTTGTCACCTCAGTATAAAACCAGGAAAAACTGTGCACCATTCTTGAAAACATTCTCATTGGGATAAATAAATAAATAAATAAATAAAGAGAGAGAGAGAGAAAAGAAAAAAGAAAAAAAAACACCGTAATCTGGGATAGAAGAATAAGTTGGAAAGAATGAGAAAGCATTCAAAGTGGAGAAATAAAACCTTGTAGATAATTTCATTTTTGTCTGGACCAAATTTTACTGTTCAGGATTGAAGGGGCTGATCAGAAGATATTAGAGCATATATATATATATATATTTATATATATGTGTGTGTTACTTATTGAGCCAGGAACCTATATATGTATATATAGTCTCCTGGCTCAATTTACATCCTACGTGTTGACAGTACCTCATTTCTATTCTCTATGACACTGTGGTATCATATTGTTCTCTGCCTCCATGTGGATGAAATAATAAAGGTCACTTGAATTATTCAAGAGAACTATAGTGTTCTCAAGAGTCAAAAAATAATCTGAAATTATACACTTGTTCTTTACAAAGCTGCCTCTTAATAGGCAGAAATACACAGTGGTAGCAGAGTATCACTTAGGTACTCCTGCTTTATATGCTATGCAGAGTTTCAAGGCATTGCTGTGCCAAATGAATTGGAAATTCATATTGTAATTCTTGGAATTGCAATAGAACACACTCACACAAACCAATTTGGCCTGCTTAATTTATGTATTTATTTTGCAAGTTTACACTTTATTTGAGTCATATTCCCACTTAAGTATCTTTCATTAATCCCTTGCAAGCAGTCTATTCATTCTTAGAATCTGTCAGGTTCATGAGGTGTGAGACCACAGCAGATGCAATAGGAGAAATAACAAGCCTGGTGATGGACACTAGATATCATTGGATTTCCAGCCATCCCTCAATTTTTCCGTATGACCTATGATTTCAGCGCATCTCAGATGCTCTCAGATTTCTTCCCTGTTGTGAGCTGTAGATGATAATTCTACTTTTATCTACAAGGCTTGCTCAGAAAGTAATGCTTCCTATTTTATTATGTTGGCCCATTAAATCAGAAGTGGATTTTGGTGATATAGCAGTAGAGATTAAACCTTCCTGCCAATAAATATTTCACTGTATTTTGTTACTGTGACATGGCAGCAGAGGAGCAGTCTGAAAGAGTGGCATGTGACATGGAAGAGCATATGAAGCAGTGGTGTGTAACTGAACCCCTCCATGTGGAAAAAGTGGCACCCAATGATATTCCTCAATGACTGTTGAATGTTTATGGAGACCAAGTGGATGTGAGCACAGTTTACTGATGGGTGTTGTGTTCATCAGTGGGGACACTGATGGCGGGTCACCTCTGCTGGTGCAGAATTTGATGAGTGCAGCATGCAAATTCTTGTTATTAGCTAGTAAAAATGCATAGCTAATGGTAGTGAATATGTTGAAAAATAGTGTTTTGTAGCTGAGTATTTTCTCTATCAAATAGTGTTATTGTGCTCTTTGAATTTGTTATATCTTCAGTTGACATAAATATCAGTCTTTACTTTCAATGTGATCTATTTACATCCTTTATGCTGAGCTACACTGAGTGTGCATAGCCTTGTGCAGGACAAGATGCGGGGTTATGGCCCCATCTGCAAGTTCCTTACACAAGTACAAGAACTCTCAGTGAACATTTGCAAAAGTCTAGAAGAGACTGTTTACATGCTTCCTATGAAATGTACTGGTGACAATCAGTCTCCATTCAGCTAATGGGAATCCACATTACTAACTTTTATTTTGTGTAATGTCTGTATTATTCATGTCAATCCAAGTATTAGTCTTTTCTCTGTATAAATAGAAACAATACATCTGTATTGCCTATAGCCTAGAAGAATTCTTCAAGCAGTATTTAGAAATTCAGATTATGGGAAAAGATGTCATGCTAAGAAGTAGCACCCTTCAATGGGTTGGACTTTCTGAGACATAAAGTTCAATGACAATAGAATACAACACTGTAAACTTTGCAGTTTGTTTGTGGTGTTACAGTTAATAATATAAAGTGATCATACAAAGAGGACTTTGCTACAGGAATTCTTTATTATCACTGTTATTGTTGCTTTGAATTTGTAATAATTACTTCATTGCTGTGCATTTCCCTTTCTGACTACCAGATGCAGAAATGACAAAATACTTCAGCAGATGAAAGACTGTCCTTAGGGTATTTCCAGCTCAATAAAAAGTAGAAAGTACAAGACACCTTGCAAGAAGGCCAATCCTTAACCAATTTATTGCTGCATTATATACTCCATGATCTTTTGAGCAGGATCTTTCTGGCACTCTCCTTTTTCTTTTCTTCTATGTCTACTTCTTAATTCACCATCCTCCTTCTGATGTTTCCCACTGTTTTTCTTTAAAAGCAGTAACTGCAGGCTGCTTCTCTTTTCTCACTAAGACTTTAAATTTCACTAGGAATTTAGATCTGTGAAATATGATGCTAAAATCCAGGGAAAACAAACAAACAAATAAACAAATAAACAAACAAGCAAAAAAAAACCTAGTCCCCCTGCGGTCATTTTTCTTTTTATTTCAAAATGACAGGATTAAATAACTTAGACAAAGATCTGGGAAAAGACTTTTTTCCTTTCCCTTTTATCATTTCCTAAAAAATCTCTGGAAGGACTATTCCTTTTGATCCTCAGATTATTTTCTTGAAAATAATGTTATGTAGATCTTCTCATTCCTTCAGATATGTGTCAGTCCACTCTATGTATATTGAGAAGGGGGTAAAAGTCACTGGTTATGCTTAACAGATATGAGTACAAAGGATAGCTACATTTCCTGAAGATCATCAAAGTGAATGCTAACAGGGAAAGGAGCAGAGATCATGCTTTCACATTATAAGGCCAGTACTTCACCTACAGGAACCACACTTTGTATCATTAGTAGAATTTACGTACAGAGTTTCTTTCAACATACCTATTTAGTTTCTGAAAAACTAATTGATGGGTTATGCTCTGAAACAGGAGTTAAACAACCATTTTTCTGCTCAAGTGTCACATGTGGGATTATTGGAATAGGAACTTTGGAATATATTTCTCATCAAATGATACATGTATCTAAATCTCATTCAAGTGTTTGGACTAGGGTTTAACTCAAAAGGTAATAACTAATAGTGATTTATCTGTTTTAATTAATATTAGATCACTTTTTATAGTATTGAATCTCAAGTTTCTGCACGTTGCAGAAGTTGATCGGTGCCTTAATTGAATTGATGTGTCCGAATGCTACATAAAAAGAATAAAAAGTCCTGCTGATATGTCCTGTTGCTAGTAGAAGTTCTTTGCTTGCGCGTTCTGTAAATCAGAAGTATTACAGATCCTAAATCTGATGATGCACCAGCTAACTCCAGGACTGGAAGTTAAATATTGCCTTTTCTATGATTCTATGGTTGCATGATTTCAAAATGTTTCTAGTATCATGCTAAAGAGCATTGATGGGAAGAAGACATTACATATTTTTCATAGTAATAGACAATGTCTCTACATAGGACCACATATGTATGAAGCCAACTCTGTTGTCTCCCCTTTACCTTTCAGTATATGGTGAAAAAATACTTATTGACAATACAAGAGCTTTTTGTTTTCCACTATCATGCTGCAGATCAAAAGATTTTGACTAAAGCTAAGCTGAACTTTAGAAGAGCAGACTTCAAGCTACTCAATGGAATGCTGGCCAAGATCCCCTGGCGCACTGCCCTCAAAGACAAGGATGTTGAGGAGAGCTGGCTGCTCTTCAAGGATGCCCTCCTGGAAGCACAAGAGGTCTCCATTCCTCTGAATAAGAAAGTGGGCAGGCGAGGTAGGAAACCGGCATGGCTCAGCAAGGACCTGCTGAGAGAACTGAGGGCGAAGAAAGGGGTGTACAAGCTCTGGAAACAAGGCTGTGTCACCTGGGACGAGTACAGGGATGCCGTCCGGACTTGCAGACGTAGGATCAGGGAAGCCAAGGTGCAGGCAGAACTGAACTTGGCAAGGGATGTGAAAAACAATAAGAAAAACTTCTACAGGTACATTGGCCAGAAGAGACAGGCCAAAATGGGCGTACCTACTTTGGTAAATTTAAAAGGAGAAATGGCTTCAACAGATGAAGAGAAAGCTGAGGTGCTGAATGAGTTCTTCACCTCGGTCTTCACTGGTGGCCAGGATTCTAGTCTCTATCACGTCCCTAAGTCTTGCACCCCCATACCTCTATGTGGGGACCAAGGAGGTAAATCCCTCCCCACTGTAAGGGTAGAGCAAGTCCGAGAGTGCCTCCTTAGACTGAATGAGTATAAGTCTATGGGGCCAGATGGCGTGCATCCCAGGGTCCTGAAGGAGCTGGCTGAGGTGGTTGCTGAGCCGCTCTCCATCATATTTGAGAAGTCGTGGCTGTCAGGTGAGGTCCCGGATGATTGGAGGAAGGGTCACGTCACTCCCATTTACAAGAAGGGGAGCAGGGAGGACCCGGGTAACTACAGGCCGGTGAGTCTCACCTCCGTGCCTGGGAAGATTATGGAACAGATCCTCCTGGACAACATGCTTGATCACATAAAGAACGAGCACGTGATCCTAGACAGCCAGCATGGCTTCACCAGGGGAAGGTCATGCTTAACTAATCTTGTGGCCTTCTATGATGGAGTGACGGCGTTGGTGGACGAAGGGAAGGCGATCGATGTCATTTACCTGGACCTGAGCAAGGCCTTTGACATGGTCCCCCATCACATCCTCATCTCCAAATTGGAGGGAAGTGGATTTGATGGGTGGACAACTAGATGGATAAGCAATTGGTTGAAAGGCCGCAGACAGAGGGTGGTGGTCAATGGCTCTATGTCCAGGTGGAGGCCGGTAACGAGCGGTGTCCCTCAAGGGTCTGTCTTGGGACCGGTGCTCTTTAACATCTTTATTAATGACATCGATGAGGGAATGGAGTGCACCCTCAGCAAGTTTGCTGATGACACCAAGCTGAGTGGTGCGGTCGATACGGCGGAGGGAACAGATGCCATTCAGAGGGACCTTGACAGGCTGGAAAGCTGGGCTCGGGTGAACCTGATGAGGTTCAACACGGCAAAGTGCAAGGTTTTGCACTTGGGCCGGAAGAACCCCAGGCACCTGTACAGGCTGGGAGGAGTTGTCCTTGAAAGCAGCTCGGCAGAGAAAGATCTAGGGGTCCTGATAGATGAGAAGCTTAACATGAGTCAGCAGTGCGCTCTGGCAGCCCGGAAAGCAAATGGGATCCTG
The DNA here is from genome assembly GCA_035772895.1 of Perdix hodgsoniae. Lineage (NCBI taxonomy): Eukaryota > Metazoa > Chordata > Aves > Galliformes > Phasianidae > Perdix > Perdix hodgsoniae. The sequence continues at coordinate 7,678,789 of JAPSGF010000023.1, read as the reverse complement.
GGCTCCATCAGGAGAGGGGTGGTCAGCAGGGATAGGGAGGTGATTGTCCCTCTCTACTCTGCTCTTGTGAGGCCCCATCTGGAGTACTGTGTCCAGGTGTGGAGCCCTCACCACAAAAAAGACATGGAGATTTTGGAAAGGGTCCAGAGGAGGGCCACAAAGATGATCAGGGGACTGGAGCACCTCCCCTACGAGGACAGGCTGAGGGAGTTGGGTTTGTTCAGCCTGGAGAAGAGAAGGTTGCGGGGTGACCTCATTGCAGCCTTTCAATACCTGAAGGGAACTTACTCCCAGGAGGGGTGTAAACTCTTCGAAAGGGCTGATAATAGCAGGACTAGGGGAAATGGTTTTAAGTTAAGAGAGGGAAGATTTAGGTTGGATGTTAGGGGGAAGTTCTTTACTAGGAGAGTGGTTGGGTCCTGGAATAGGCTGCCCAGGGAGGTTGTGGATGCCCCGTCCTTGGAGGTGTTCAAGACCAGGTTGGACAGGGCTCTGGGCAACCTGATCTAGTAAAGGTGTATGTTTGGTGGCCCTGCTAGGCAGGGGGGTTGGAACTACATGATCCTTGAGGTCCCTTCCAACCCGGATCATTCTGTGATTCTGTGTAAATTTTAGTAGGATTTAATAAGAAGTTCTGCCCTTTTGGAAGTTTTGATGCCGCACCAGATAGCATCATTTTAAAAAAGTAGTAATACAAGTCAAATATATTCCTTTGTTTTCTTTTTCTATTAAATTTATATTTTATGAATGATATCAGTATGTTTTTTCATTGGTTTCCATGAATTCTGGAGTACAAAAGAGTTTTTGAATTTGGAAGCATAAGATAAGCATTGACAATAGGAAAGAAGAGTAAACAGTGATATAGCTATAACTTCAATAACAATAATTTTCAGTATTATTGTCTGTTGGCCTGACTCATTGCTACTATGCTAGCTATATACAGTATATTGCTGCCAATGCCAGACAATTCCATATTCCTATGAGCTCTCATTTCATATTAACTCAGTTAGTACTGTTTGGTGATGTAAAAATTGAAAGAACAAAGTCCTTGGGTCTCAGTTTTTGCTTGGACTAGAAGGGGAAAACTGGTTGTGCTTTATCGTTTTAAAGTGAATTTAAAAGCATACACATTTTTTGAGTTTGCTCCTACAATGAATTGCCAGGGTTTCTGATAGTGACATGGTTTTCGGTAACTCTGATAAAGACATTAAGGATATCTTAGGGCACACTCTCTATTACAAAGGGACAAGACCCAGTGTGAAGTACATCAAAGCATCAGATTTGGAGAGTGTATGTGGCGAGCCATGGACTCCATTGCTGGTGCAGAATGAATGCCTTTATTATAGATGCTCACAATCTTTTATACCCCTGTAGCAACCCCTTAGTCACATGTACCAACCAGTTGCCTCCTGTGTGTTGACATCTATTGCAAGTAGCTGCTGAGCTTGTCTACACATTTGCAAGATCTTTTGTTCATAATGTCTTTGTCCCACAAACTTATAGTAATATGTATGGAGACTTGCATCACCCATGAGGTCAGAGCATTCTTAGAAGTAGTTGCAGATTCCACGCACAGAATTTATGTCCTTTAGCTGGTTCTTCTATGAACCATGCAGCAATAACGATGGGAAAGTAAGTAGCAACAGACAGTTCTGTTTCCAGTACAAGTATTTGTACTATGCTAATAGGCTTTTCTTGGTACAAATTCTAGGTAGGAATTGCAGATTACACAGAGATAGGTAAATAGGTAGATAATTAAATAACTTGTGCTTCCAAATAATGAAATAATAATAATAATAATAATTCAGAAACTAAAGCTATTAAGTAAATAGCAAAAGCATGAGGGTTGCTTTTTTTTTTATTGCAAGGTGAGTTATTACAATTGCATTCATATGCATTCTTAAAGTTGTAGCTAATTCAGAAAAGACTATCCTAAAGTGATGAGGGTTATTATATTAGTGCAAATTCACTTCAGAATAATTCCTGGCTTTTTAAAATATCTATCTTGAAATGTCACATGTCAAAAATACATATATTTCCCATTTCTCATTGACTCGCAGACGGCTTCAGTTCCCCACTTTTATTCTTCTAAATGACACCGACATTTAAGAGAAAAATAACTGGAATAAATGTTTCCCTTCCCTTCCCTTCCCTTCCCTTCCCTTCCCTTCCCCTTCCCCTTCCCCTTTCCCTTTCCCTTTCCCTTTCCCTTTCCCTTTCCCTTTCCCTTTCCCTTTCCCTTTCCCTTTCCCTTTCCCTTTCCCTTTCCCTTTCCCTTTCCCTTTCCCTTTCCCTTTCCCTTTCCCTTTCCCTTTCCCC
>JAPSGF010000023.1:7659110-7676370 GCA_035772895.1 Perdix hodgsoniae | reverse complement strand
CCCTTTCCCTTTCCCTTTCCCTTTCCCTTTCCACCTGCCTTGACACATTGACTTCTCTTTCCTTTCTGTGTCAAAAATGATTCTTTTTCTTCCTGTGTAAATTCAGCTTGAAATCTGTTCTTCCCTTTTGTTACATTGATAACAAATAATATTCTGCATGTGGAATTCATCTGACAGTTTTGCTGCTTATAAAGCTAAGAGAATTTAGCCAGAGTAAAATTCTGTACAATTCTTCAGAGTTGTCTTGTTTTTGCAGTGCTAACAGTCAAAAAAAATTGTTTCATTCAGTGGTGTAAGTACATAAAGTAAATATGAGAATTACATAAGTTGGGTAAGAATATGGTGTATTTCGTACTCATTTTTCAAGCTGCACTTTAAAGATCTGAAAATGATGACATAGCAGTTTGACACCATCACTTCTTCAATCCTTTTAACACTGCTGCAGTATGCATTAACACACTGGAACTTGCTGCAAAGTGGGGGATCACATTCAAACCCTGAAGTAGCAAATTAAGTGGTTCAAAAACATTGTCAGCAGCTAATCACCCACTCTGCCTCGGGCAAGCATCTCCAAGATACTGAATTTCAGTCAACCTTCACCTCAATTAAGATATATATATATATATATATATATATATATATATATAAAATTAAAAAAAAAAAGTTAAAGGGTAGTTTTAGGTAATAATTGTGCTCAGTATACGAATTGCATATTGTAACAAATCAATATAAAGGAAAAGAAAACAAGCACTCTGGAACTTCAGAAGCACGGTGCAGTTCAGCATATTTTATCACAACATTAATTCATAAAAAAACATTGTTTTATTTTTCTCTTAGCTTTTTTCCTCATTTACTTTTCAGTGCAAAGAATAAATGTTTACCTTGATTTGACTTAAACAAATGATCATGTGTACATGTTTATGGTCATTTGTTAGTATTAATTTTCTCATGAAAATGTTACATGTATGCATTTGTAACTGAATTATGCTTTGAATTTAATTATTTACTGTGAAGTACAATTTCAGTGAGCATAATCTCAAGAATTCACCAAGAACACAAGTACTTTGGATATATGTGATATCATATGTGATTATAAACAGCATGAGTTTCAGGCAACGTAGCATTTGCATTGATTCATTTTCATAATACAAATAATATATATTTTCAAGTAAAGTAGTGTAGATTTTACTGCGGAAGAGACCGTGAATGCTTACAATCATGGGATTTTCTTACAAACTGCCAAGATTATATCTGTTGCTATAGTCTTGTTGATAGAACTAGGGCAGTGAAATAAATGAAACAAGAGATGACTATATGGTCATTCTGCAGAGCTGTAGTGAGGAATCTCAGAGTATAGTACCTTTGTGCTGCCATCATTTAATCCCTGCTTTGTTCTAGATACAGCAGGAACACCCTTTCATTGAGGTGAATATAGTCTTTCACAGTGGAAAACGTTGATGCAGTTCTTCGAAGGCATCACCAACAAATTAATTCCTTTACTTTTTGTGGTTCAGAATTCTTCATGTTTTTATTTTAGTAGACCATTACATTTCTAACTTTTTGTCTCCCCACTTCCTTATCTGAGGAATTATAAAGAATGGAATTACAGATAATAAAAATAGAAATATTCCAAAATATTGCCAAGTCCAGCTGTTATCTCCAGAGGGGATAATATTATTTATAGTCCAATCTACTCAGGCCTCTTGTCCCACTCAAGAATGGCTTTTTACAACCTCCCTGAGAAATTGATTCCAACGCTGCCCAACGTACATAAGGAAAATTATATATATAAACATATATTACTTATGTATATATAATTTATACATATGAATCTAAGCAAGATTCATTTTATTTAAGTGAGCTCTTACATTATGTTATGTTTTATTCTATCTCTAGTGGCAAAAGAAATCACTTATTCTACCCCTTTTGTCAGTGAAAATACCTGAGATCCATGTATTTTCCCTCATGTTTTCCTATCCCATTTTATACAAACCCAGTTCTTTCAACAGTAACTATATTTACTTAAAATACCTGATCTTTTCTTACTCACATTTGGCTCTTTATTTTACAAAATAATTTATTTAACAAAAAATAATTTATTTAACAAAATAAAATGGAAATTGTTGTTGAATGACTCCTCCTTAAATGAGTTTTCCTTACAAATGGCCTTAATAAGGCAATATAAGCCAAACAATTCTTTGAAGTAGTTCTTTCATATATGTATATTTAAAGAAATTGCAACCTTGTAGTGCAGAAAATTCATTATTTATTTGCTATTTATAGATGATTGAAGTTGGTCCGTAAGCACTGGAGTAGTGGACCACTGAAGAAAGAGCACTAAGTAGATCATATTAGCAAAAATAAAATTACCCCAAATAGTTTCTACAATGAGGAAGAAAAAATTATTGGTATCAGGAATCATATTCCTCCCAGCACAGTACATGGAATGCTTGTCAGCTTGCTCCTGGTAAAGCCAAGTGGAAAGGTGATTATAACAGCAAATAAGGTTGTTAGGCACTGTAAGAGCTCTGTGTGTGCCATTTTAACTGTAATTAAGTTGAAGTGTAAGTATTAGAATCACCATAAGGGGACTAGTAGTGGTTCTTTGTTTTGTCTGCTAAGATTTAAATAGAAAAATAATATAATTCTTGGATATATTCCCTTTGCCTATGACAAGATTTTCAAACTAATAACCTGGTAAGAATGAAAGCATTCTTTGTAACTTGGGTGTGGGAAATTGATAATAAAATACAGATCAGACTGGGACTACGTAAATTGTCTACAGGTTAATAAAGTGTAACTCATCTCTTTAACTTCACTGGTCTTTATAGTAGACATTCTGTCAAAACTACAAATTGAAGTTTGTAGTCGTTTATAATCACTTGAAACAGAGGGTATAATTTAAATATTTGCTTTGATATGAATTACAAATTTGACTGCACTGATCACCTTGACTGACTTTAAAATCATTTTGTTGGCTCTAAAAGATACTTAAGGTGAGTGGTTCAGATGGAGATTTCCACTCACTAGTTATACGTCATTCAGATAGTCTGTTACACTCAAAATCTTAGACTGACAAAAAGCAAACACACTTTAATGGAAAACCAAGAATTTACTTTTACTCTAATTGAATTCTTATCAGTCTAAAAAAAAAAACAAAAAGAGCCACAACTATTACTAAAGACCTAATTAGTACTTGGGGGCATAGGATGGGAGGGATTTACAGAGAAAGAACAAAAAAAAAAAAAAAAAAAAGGATACTATTCAGGAAAACGGCTTAACAACAAGTAATCACAACATAGTTGTATTTTGTTCACTGAATGAAATTCCTTCTGACTTTTAACATTAGCAGCTTCATCCTGACTGGACATTCATCAAAACTTCTGTGGGAAGTTGACAGTGTCACAGATTCTTCACCAGAAGGATACTGGTGCTAATGATGGGAATCTTGCCTCTTCATTGTCGGAAAGTGAAACTGATCCAAATGACATTAATTTCATATATTTTCTAATGTGCTTTACACCTTAGTACTTTTTAAATACATTTATCTGAAATTCCACGTCACAGCTATATTTCCCACATGAAGTTTTAGATATAATGAATACTTGCTCGTCATTTTCTTTTTGTCATTGAAAAATGTTTTGCTCAAACCTTTGGAGAGATATTTCTAGCTCTGAAATCTTCAGAACGAGTCTATTTCTTACAAACATATGCCTTTATTCCTCTACACTAGATCCTGCAACCTCCCTTTCAAACCTTCTGCTGGTATATGTGGTCTGTTTACATATACTGTATCATTATGTTGGAACTATGAATATTTTGCAGAATAGAATCATAGAATCAGAGAACTGTTTGATCTGGAAGGGGTATTTAAAGTTCACCTAGCCCAATTCCCCTGCAAAGATTAGGGACACCTAAAGCTAGATCAAACAGAGCCCTGTCCAGCCCCACCCTGAATGTCTCCAAAGATCTCTCCAAGAGATTCCACCATCTCTCAGGGCAACTTGTTCCTTAGCTGCACTACCTTACCATTAAATAAATAAATAAATAAATAAAAATTAATATCCAGTCTGATTTTTTCCTCTTTTGCACAGAGACACAGAATCACAGAATCACAGGGGCTGGAAGGGACCTCAAGACATTTTTGAGCCCAACATCCCTTCTAAAGATGATTACCTACAGTACAATGCACAGGTAGACATCCAGGCAGTCTTGAACTTCTCCAGAGAAGGAGACACCACAAGTTCTCTGAGCAACCCGTTCCAGTGCTCCAACATCTTACTGTAAAGCATGTCTTCTGCATGTTAGTATGGAACTTCCTTCATTCAAGTTTTATGCCATTACTGGCCTGGCCTCACTCATTTGCCTCCCAGCTTCCTTTAGATATTTATAAACATCAGATCCTCCCTCAGCCTTCTTTTTCCCAGGCTGAACAGACCCAATTTGCTCAGCTTTTCCTCTTACAAGAGATGCTCCAGTCCCTTTATCATCTTCGTGGCTCTCTTCTGGATTCCTTCCAGGAGGTCCCGTTTTTTTTTGAAATGGTCAGCCCAGAGCTGGACACAGTAAATGTGGCCTCATTTTGCTTGACCACTCTCTTTTTAAGTCACCCCAGTGTATCATTGGCCTTCTTGGACACAAGGGCACACTGCTGGCTCATTGCCAGGACCCCCCAGATCCTTCTCCAGAGAGATCCTCTCCAGAAGTTCATCCCCTAATCTGTACTGATGCATGCAGTTACTCTACCTCTGCCCTGGGTGCAAGATTCTACACTTGCTCTTGTTAAACCTCAGCAGGTTAATTCCTGCCAAACTCTCCAGTCTGTCCAGGTCCTACTGAATGGTAGTAAAATGTTCAGGTGTGTCAGCCAATCCTCCCAGCTTTGTATAATCAGCAAATTTGCTGACGGTGGATTCTATCCCTTCATCCAGATCATTAATGGAGATGTTGAACAAGACCAGACCTAGCACCAACCTCTGAGGAACATCACTAGTTACAGGCCTCCTATCAGACTTTATATTGCTGATCACCCTCTGAGCTCTGTCAGCCAGTTCTCAGTCCAACTCACTGTCCACTCATCTATCCCACATTTTCTAAGTTTCATAACAAGGATGTTGTGGGATGCATTGTCAAACACATTACTGAAGTCAAAGTACATGACATCCACTGCTCACTCCCCATCTAACCAGCCAGTGATGACATCATAGAAGGCTATCAGTTTGGTCAAACATGATTTCCCCTTGGTGAATCCATGTTGACTACTGCTAAATCCTTCTTCTCTTCCAATTGCTAGGAGAGAAAGTTTCTTCATCACCTTTCCAGGGACGGAGGAGGCTGACTGGCCTGCCATTTCCCAGATCCTCCTTACTCTTTCTGAAGACTGGAGTGACACTGGCTATCCTCCAGTCTTCAGGCACCTCTCCTGTTTAGTTTGAAACCATTTCCCTTTGTTCTATCACAGCAAACTGTGAAAAAGAGTCTGTTTCCTTCTTTCTCATAGTCCCCCTTCAGAAACTGACAGGTTGCTATCAGGCTGAACAGCCCCAGCTTTCTCATCCTGTCCTTGTGGGGGAGGTGTTCCATCCCTTGTTCTGTGACTCTTCTCTGGATACACTCCAACAGGTCTATATGTATAACTGATAACTCTATATCTGGATGCAGTTCTCCAGGTGAGATCTCACCAGCACAGAGCAGAGTAATAATATTTCATTTTGTACAGGATAGCTGTTTATTACTATTATTTATATTAAAAATAGATTTTATATATATGAGAAATTAAATACAGTATGTGTAACTACCTGGTCATTGGAAAAATTGCTTATGTAACTATACAACATAAAATTTCAGGAATACCTATCATCATCATCAATGAGTTTCTGACACACTTTGGTCCTATGGACAAATGTGCCCTGGATCTTCTCTTATCCACCCACCAGTGGCTTCCCATAGTTGAAGTAGCAGGAAGGACAGGAGTCTTAGGGGCAGGACATTATTTGGCTACTCAGATTGCTTAAATTATTGATGTCTAGAGTAATGAGGATCTTGAGCATCTATCTGCAGGTTTCAGAAATGGTTTTGACAAATGCATAAATATTGAGTATGTTGCAATGAACTATTACAAGTAGTAATAATTTCAATTTTCTTCTTTAATTGCTGAGCTTCTCTTTATGCAGATTGCCCGGTATTAGCTTAATTCATAAATGCTATTCAGCAAATAAGACCACATGATTGTTGCCAATAGCTCAAATATGAATTACTTCTTACCTGTGAAGCTGTGATGGAAACATAGAGCCGTAGGGACTGTTATGTTGAAAATAGCTGGGATTTATAACAGTGCCTAAGCTAGTTTAAGTTTGTATTCACTCATTTCAACAATGAAAAAGAATCTGATTCTGAGCTCTAAAGAGAAAAACAGTTCTTTATTCTGAAAAGCTTATGTAATCTCTTATAAAGTGAACTCAGGGGAAGAATCAGGTAAAAAGAAGGAAATAAGATTGTTTCCTTCCCCTTTTCTTGACTATTGATGATCAAGAAGGATTCTGTGAAAAGAGTGTCCTAACATATGCAAAAAATAAAGTTAGAGTGGATATTTATTAACAGAAATGATGCTGTAGTGAGAGGAAGTCAAGAACTATTAAAAAGATGCAGCATGCACTACAAGTGAAGGAGGGACAGACAGCTATGCTAGCATCTACCTGGCTTCTTCAACAAGGATATAGCATTGCCTGATGTGGTATTTTACAGCTACCAGTTGCTGTGGGATACTGGTGGCTTTTAGTATGTGCAAAGAACCATTTCAAAAGGATAAGACCCAGAGAATATGTGCCAAAATGTCTTTGATCTCTGATACATATTTTGTGGCTTCTTTTTCTCTTAGAAATCTCATTCATTCACAATCAGAAACAAATACAGTCTTCCTGCCAGATACAATTGACAGATGACTATAGAAAAACATTAAAATCTTATATCTGTAAGAAGTAGTCTATACGCTATAGCAAAGGAAATGTCAAATACCAAGTTTTGACTTAACCGAAAGAGAGCAACATGGAACTTTGAGTTAGGCAGACAGGGCTACCCTTGCATTGTTTAACATTCTTTTGTATGTTGATGCTTGCTTCCTGGGCTTTTCTAAAGATCTTGAGTAAAAGTATTTGCAGAAGAGTGATTACTAGAAGCTGGTACAATCCGGAAATCTTTATCTCTCTTTAAGGGAAAAAAAATAACAGTACACAATAAGGATGATGCTTCTACTGGCCACCTACATAAGCAATCATAATTCAAAAGTGTCTCTGAAGTAATTTTAATCCTTCTACTGAAGTTCTTATCTACTCTCTAGTTAGAACTACTCTGGTAACATTAAACTACCTTTTTAATACAGTTGAAATGATTTTAACTCTAAATAAAAATCCAGTTTGATAGACCTGTGTGCAATGCTACCCAGTTCTCTTTCAAGGCTGTTTTTCTAAAAATAGAAATGAATGAACTCATTCTTAAAATGTTTACATATGAAAATTGTCAAATTCACAAGTAAATGTCTGTCCTGTGGACTTCTTAATTTTTTCTTAAAATTTAAGAACAGCAGCCATAAATAAATACACCCCAGATCAATGAACTTCGTTAAATATCACTAAAATAGCAATGAATTAACCCAGTTACAGTTAAACCTATGAAAAGCCATTATGTTAATGAAATCATTAGAGCTGTGTTCATTGACATGTTACTTGAAAAGCTGTTTCACAAAACTCTTCACGTTTTAAGAATAAAACAGAGCTTGGAAATAATCATCTTTGAACATGAAGAGCTAGAAAATAGATAATGCAAGAGACAGACATCAGAACTCTGTTTACTTTCGAAAGTCTAGATTCAAGTGGTGTTAAGTGGTCAACAAAAATATTTAGGACATTTTCATTATAAAATACAAATGAAGCATTAACACATTTCCAAATTATTTTTTTCTCCTCCCGACTTAATGAATCTAGCATTTGGCTCCTAACAAATATAACTTAATTCCGGTACCTTCCATTCTTTCTCTTCTTTTTCTCCTCCTACTTTAAGCATTTAATTACTTTTAAAACAAAGAAACAAACAACAACAACAGAAAAGCCACTGTGATTCCATAACAATATTGCATATATATCCATAATATTTAAATATGCCACTTCTATGCACAGAAATCACAGGCGCTTGATTTCAGAGGTATATAGAATTTTTTCACAGAAAGGTGGATTTTTAATACTTTTTTTAATACTACTTTTGTACTTCTTGCCATGACAACCCTCAGTATGACTGCCATATGTGATTCCTTCATTACCATAATAATAAAAAATCTCAGATTTGGAGATAGAAACAGAGTCAGAACTCTTTCCCATCAAAATGAAGAAAAATATCTGAAAATATGTGATTTTAAAACTGAGAATGATTATTCATATTTTTAGTGTTTTCTCCTTACCAGTTTGTAATACATTTGCCCTTATTCTTGAGTCTTAAACATCTTCCTTGTGTTGAGCATCATAACTGGTTTGCTGAGGGCTCAGAAAACAGAATGGTGTACTATGGCTGCCAAGTGAAGTCCCCAGTGACTGGAAAAAGGGAAACATGACTCCCATTTTTAAGAAAAACAGAAGGGAGAATTCAGGAAAAAATAGATTTTGTGAGCCTCACATCTGTGCTGAGGAAAATCATGGAAGAGATGTTAAGCCACGTTCAAGAAGAGGAGGTGATACAAGACAGACAGCATGGCTTTAGCATATGCAGCCAGACTAATCTGGTGAACTTCTGTGATGGAGTGAGGATATCAATGGACAAAGAAAGAGCGAATGATGTCATCTACCTGGACTTCTGCAAGGTCTTTGATATGGTTCAAAATTACATTCCTATCTCTAAATTGTTAAGGATTTGAAGGTTGGAGTTCTCAGTGGATAAATAATTGACTGGATGGTCTTAGTCAATGGGTTGTGGTCAATTACTTTTTCTCCAAGTGGATGCCAGTGATGACAAGTGGTGTCCCCCAGGGGTCAATTTTGGGACCAGTACTCTTTAACATCTCTATCAATGACCTGGAGAGTGGGACTGAATGTAACCTCAGCAAGTTTGGTGATGACACCAAGCTGAATGGTGCAATTGACACAATAGAAAGAAAAGATGCCATCTAAAGCCCCCCGAAGAAGCTCAAAAAGTATGCTCATGTGAACCCAGTGAAGTTCAACAAGACCAAGTTCCAGGTCTTGTGCTTGAATCAGGGCAATCCCAGGAATATTTACAGACCAGGAGAAGAACTCCTTGACAATAGCCCTGTGGAGAAGGATTTGGGGGTTCTAGTAAATGAAAAGCTGGACATAAGACAACAGTTTGCTTGCAGCCCAGAAAGACAACTGTTTTCTGGGCTGCATCAAAAGAAGAGTCATCAGTCCTAGTGAAGACCAACTTGAAGTACTACATCCAGATCTGTGGACTCCATCCCAAGAAAGACATGGAGCTGCTAGAGAGGGTCTAGAAGAGGACTACAAGGATGATCAGAGGGCTGGAGCACCTCTCCTATGAAGATAGTCTGAGGTAGATTGTATTGCTCAGTTTGCAGGAGGCAAAGCTACAGAGAGACTTCATTGCAGCCTTCCAGTACTTAAATGGAGCTTATAAGTAGGAGGAGAACAGGAGCACATGGGCAGATAGTGATAGAACATGGAGGAATGGCTTTAAACTAAAAGATGGTAGATTTTGATTAGATATCAGGAGGAATTTTTTTACTCAGAGAGTAGAGAGACGCTGGAATAGGTCATCCAGGAAAGATGAAGATGTCTCATTCCTGAAAGAGTTCAAGGCAAAGTAAGAAGTGGTCCTGGGCAACCTGGTCTAGTGAATGTAAAATCTGTACAAAGCATAGGGGTTGGAACTAGATGATCTTTAAGGTCCCCTTCAACCCAAGACATTCCATGTTTATGGTATCACTGATCAAATGTCCCTCAACTGAATAATAATTTTAAAAAGTACATAACATAGTTAATAGTAATGGTATGTTCTTGTTAATGTAACGTAATTAATTTTACTGTTAAAGGAAGGCTGTAAAAACATACGCAAAAATTGTGTTGGACAACTGTGACTCCCCCCCCCCCCCCCCAAGCTGTTTCTAAAAAGGCAAGACAGGAATAATGACAGAGCAATAGAATTTATTCTCTTGAAGGCCTGAAGGCCCTTTTAAAGATTTTTGTAGTTCCACAGTGTCAAAAATATTTTCTTAATCAGCATAGGCACCTGATCTTGTTCCATTACAGGGTCATTGAAGCATTTTAATAAGATACTCAGTCTTAACTGCACCAGCTGAAAGCAAAAGGTTAACTAACCATTAAGATTGTTTGATTGCAGTCTCCTTACTAATCTTATTCAGACAGAATTTTGATAGTAAACAGCGGGAGTTTATATTTTGTACTGCAAGATTTTTGTATCTCAGTGTCTTTTTGGTGTTCCTTCAATTTTTCACCTGGCTCTGAGGTAGGGAGAACTTACTCATACCTGCCGTGCCATTTCTTACTGTCTCCTTTAAAGCCTCAGAGAATCAGATGCATTGTAAAACTGACTAGATTGTTATGTGTGCTATGCACAGTCACTCTGTCTCCTTTTTTATGCTTCATAGTAGAGTCTGCATACCCACTAACTGGAGGTAAGCTATTTTACATGATTTCAAGGACACAAGGTTGTCATATAGCTGAGCAAAACAATGGATCATTAAATTTTCAGAATTTGTATAGATGCATCCTAGAGCACGGGGCCTGATGGAATCCACTCACGGATTCTGACAGAACTGGTGGGGATGATTGACAATATATTTTGCACCACATATCAGTATTTCTGATCAACCAAAAAAGCCCCAGAGGATTGGAGGCCTGCTTGCATGACTCCCATCTGCAAGAAGTGTCATAAGGAGGAGCTAAAGGCCCATCAGTCTGACCTTGTGCCAGGAAAGATCATCCCGATGGAGACAACATGGCATATGCAGGTCAACAGGGAATCAGGCCTAGCAAATATGGGTTCATGAAAGGCAGGTCCTGACAGACCAAAATGACTATGACTGAGTTATCCAATCCAACCAACTGGTAGGAGAGCCTACCAGGGGTGGTGCCCTGCTAGATCTGATCTTTGCTAACAGAGAAGGACTGGTGGGAGAAGTGAAGGTTGGGGACTCTCTTGGGCAGAGCAACCATGGAATTGTAGAATTCTCTGTTCTTGGGGGTATCGAAAGAGCAACCAGCAAAACTACTTTCTTGAACATCCAGAGGGCTGACTTTTATCTGTTCAGGGCGCTTGTAGCACAGGTCCCTTGGGAGTCACTTCTGAAGGATAAACGGGTCCAGGAAGCCTGGACTCTCCTCAAGACGGAGATCTTAAAGGCACAAGAACAGGCTGTCCCTGAGTGCTGTAAAGCGAGCTGCAGGGGTAGATGACCGGTGTGGATGAGCTGAGAACTACATCTTCAAGAAGGGCCATACGGAGGATCTGGGGAACTATAGGCCTGTCAGCCTGACCTCAGTACCAGGGAAAGTAATGGAGCAAATCATCTTGGGTGAGATAGCACCGCATGTGCACGGTGCCCAGGGGATCAGGCCCAGCCAGCACGGGTTTATGAAAGGCGTATCGTTCTTGCCCAACCTCATCTCCTTCTGCGACTGGGTGACCAGACTGGTAGATGAGGGAAGAGCTGTTGATGCAGTCTACCTAGACTTCAACAAAGAGAGAGGCTCTCTCTTTCTCTCTCTCTCTCTCTCTCACAGGCTTCTTCTGGGGAAACTGGCTTCCTGTGGCTTGGACAGGCACACACTCCTTTGGGTAAGAAACTGGCCAGATGGCCATGCCCAGCAGGTAGAGGTTAATGGAGTGAAGTCCAGCTGGCAACCTGTTTCAAGTGGTATCCCCCAGGGGTCCATACTGGGGCCTATCTTGTTTAATATCTTTACTGATGACCTAGACGAGGGGACTGAGTGTACCCTCAGTAAGTTTGCAGATGACACCAAGTTGGGAGGTGGTGTGGATTTGCATGAGGGTAGGGAGGCCCTTTAGAGGGATGTAGATAAGCTGGATCGCTGGGCTGGGGTGAATGGGATGAGGTTCAACAAGGCCAAGTGCCGGCTCCTGCACTTTGGCCACAACCCCATGCAGCGTTATAGGCTTGGGGATGAGTGGCTGGATGACTGTGAAGAGGAAAGGGACCTGGGGGTGTTGGTTGATGCTTGGCTGAACATGAGCCGACAGTGTGCCCAAGTGGCCAAGAGGGACAACGGCATCCTGGCCTGCATTAGAAATAGTGTGGCCAGCAGGAGCAGAGAGGTGATCATCCCCCTGTACTCAGCACTGGTGAGGCCGCACCTTGAGTACTGTGTTCAGTTTTGGGCCCCTCACTACAAGAAAGACATTGAGGCCCTGGAGCATGTCCAGAGAAGGGCAATGAAACTGGTGAGAGGCCTGGAGCACAAGTCCTATGAGGAGCGGCTGAGGGAGCTGGGATTGTTTAGTCTGGAGGAGGCTCAGGGGAGATCTCATCACACTCTACAACTTCCTGAAGGGAGGTTGTGGTGAAGAGGGGTTTGGCCTCTTGACCCAGGGAAATGTCCGCAAGTTGTACCAGAGGAGGTTTAGGTTAGACTTAAGGAAAAACTTTTTCTCTCAGAGGGTGGTCAGGCACTGGAGTGGCCTGCCCAGGGAAGTGGTGAAGTCGCTGTCCTTGGCAGTGTTCAAGAGGCATCTGGATGAGGAGCTGCGAGATCTGGTTTTGTGCTTGTGGTAGCAGTGGTAATATGAAGACGGTTGGGCTAGATTATCTTATAGGTCATTTCCAACCTTGTGATTCTATGATTCTATGAATCTATGAATCCGTGGATATACAGATAAGGACATCCAGAGATTGTGTAGATGAGGGAAAGGCTGTTACATAGTCTAACTAGACTTCTGCAAAGCCTTTGACACTGTCTCCCACAGTAGACACTTTTCCTGGAAAAGCTGTTGGCCAATGGCTTGGGCACGTACATTCTTTGTTGAGTAAAGAGCTGTCCGCATGGCTGGGCCCAGAGAGTGGTGGTGGTGAATGGAGGTAAATCCAGATGGTGACATGTCATGAGAGGTTCTTCCCAGGGGTTGGTACTGGGGCCTGTCCTATTCCATACCTTTATTGACAACCTGGACAGGGGAGTTGAGTGCACTCTCAGTCAGTTTGCAGATGGCACTAAGTTAGCAAGAAGTGTCAATCTGGCTGGGGGTTGGAAGGCTCCACAGAGGGATCTGGGCAGGCTGGATAGCTGAGTAAAGGCCAAGGGAATGAGCTTTACAAGATCAAGTGCTGGGTTTTGCACTTCGGCCATAACAGTACTGGGCAGCTCTACAGGCTTGGGTTAGAGTTGTTGGAAGACAGTACAGAGGAAACAGACCTGGGAATGTTGGCTGATGCTCAGTTGAATATAAGACAACATGGCATCTTGGTTTCAGAAGCATTGTTGCCAGCAGGAGCACAGAAGTGATCATCCTTCTGTACTCAGCACTGGTGAGGCTATGCCTTGAGTACTGTGTTAAATTTTGGGTCCCTCACTACAAGAAAGGTACTGAGGCCCTGAAGCATGATCAGAGAAGGGCAATGGATCTGGCGATGGGATTGGAGAACACGCCTTATGAGAAGTGGATGATTGTTTAGTCTGGAAAAGGGGAGGTTCAGGGGAGACCTTATTGTTCTCTACATCTACCTGAAAGGAGGTTGTGGCAAGATGGGGTCAAACTCTTGTCCTGTGTAACTGTCAATAGTACTAGAGGGAAGGGCATTACGTTGGATGTTAGGAAAAATTTCTTCTCTGAAACAGTAGTTAGGCACTGGAATGGGCTCCACAGGGAGGTGGTGGAGTCTCCATCCCTGGAGGTATTCAAAAAACATTTAGAGGTTGTATATGGTTTAGTACAGAAATACTGGTGGTAGGTGAACGGTTGGATTGGATGATCTTGGAAGTCTTTTCCAACTTTGGTGATTTGCTGATTCTGTGATTTGCCTGCCATTTTTGTACATATTTGGATGAAAATGTACAATTATTTGTCTCTAATTATGTACCCTAAACTCTTTTTAGAGATATATCTTAAGGCTGCAGAATGTTTATGTAAAAATCATCAGTTAATTTATAGAAAATATCAGCAGAATGTTTTGGGCACTGAAAGTATTGTGGTATCCGTCCCAAAAATCTTTGGTAGATAACTGGTGACACGAGGTTACTCTGGAGTCCCACTACCTCAAGCAGCCAACATATCATTTGTTATTCTTAAAATCAGACATTTCCAACCCGGCTCTCGAATTTCAATATACTTTATCTTTGGAAAGAATCATAGAGCAAATAGTAAAATAAAATAAAATCACAAAATCAAATAAGGTCATTAGATTTTTTTGAGGTTATTGAGAGTTTTATGTGCAAAGTTAGCCTTATTTTCATATTTACATTCATGCATTATTATACACATGCACACTATGATGAAAAACATAAGCAAATGATGGGTATGCTGAAAAAATCACCTCTGTAGCATCAATTCAGCCCTAGATTTTTAGTTCTTGGTCAGAAAGTGTGACTTTAATACTATATTCATCTTACACTAGGTGTCTAAATCGCTAAAATTAAAAATCACCAATTCTAGGAGAGTTTTCTGGAATGACTCAGACTCAAATACTCAGTATGTTCTACACTGTTTGAGTCATAGCTTCCAAAGACAGCAACCTTCACTCTAGTCTATCAGCAATGTCCTCTTTTGTATTTGGAGAATTCATCCTATGAAGTATCAAATGTAGGTCTTAGAGAAATTGTAAAGGTCATTAGTCAGAAATTAGAATAATGTGTTTTAAGCAGCTTGCCTAGCATCAGGCAAAAATTCTGCTGCGGTGACAGGGACAGATATAGAAACTGGCCTTTTAGTGACCTAGTTGTGAGGTAACGTTTGCAGTATTACTTCATCCAGGGTATGAGTTTCAGCTTCTGTACAACAGAGGCAGGGTGCCCTGAAGAAGCAGCCTCCTTCTTCCTCCAAGACACTTTGTTCCCAAAACTCAGCCCAACCTCTCAGAGATTGAAGTCAAGTCCTGTGCTATAAATAGTCACAGGGCTCTATTATTAAGAACACTGAGGAGATTGTGCTGGAGCAGACTAAAGATCACCAAGCATCATGTCCTACAGTGGTTAGAAGATGTTGCTTAAGGAGAATAAAAGACAGTAAAATATGGACTGGCATTGCTATTTCACAGTGATGAGCAGCTTAAGGATTCATCCACCCATGCCTTTTCTTTTTTATTTCATAATACCTTATGGCAATATGTTTCTAAAGTCCACCGTTGAGAACTGTAACAAATACGTTAATCCAAAACAGTCTACAGTCTTGTTCAGCGCACATTCTTTACAGGATGGGGTGGTGTGTCTGAAGCCCTTGGATTCAAAAGGCATATTATCCTGAATCCTACATATTAAAGAATGAGAGATACTGAACGAATCAAGACTTCAATTGCTGTGAGAAGCTCAAAACAGTGAATATTTCAGTCAAGTTTTCCAAAAGCTTAGACATTGCTGTCATCCAAACTTACATCCATTGCTTCTATTAAGAGTGAAAGATTCTCTGACATAGACCATATACAGAAAAAATGCTTGAAAAATGATTATTTCATCTCCTAACTAACAAGAATACAAGGTATTTGTGTATAAACATTGGGTATTGTATCTGGAAGCACCTGGCACAGAGAAAGCTCCAGCGATATTGCCCAGAACATATGCATATCTACTTTCTCCTTACATACATGTATACAAAAGTACATGCAAAAATGTTACAGTCATTTTTAGACTAAAGAAAGAATGAAATTTCCTCTGAAAGAAATTTGGGAAAAGTTAAAAAATCTTTAAAAACCTTTAAAAAAAAAAAAGAAAAATAAATACTCTCTGAAGGTATGCGAAATGTCCTTTTTTTTTTTTTCTGTATGGTAATGTTGAGCATTTCCTTTTAAACTCCTTATCAAAGTCCATAGAATCTGCTGCAATTTAAAAAACTTATATGATTTAGGAAGCCAATGAGGCATTATCTGGCATATATGGTTAGTAAGGTTTGACAGCATAACTTTGGAAAAATTGAATCTTGCAAGTAGGTCAGATTAGTAACAATACAACAAAAAACATGCGAGCAGATACCACCTTGATGGGATGATGAGAATTTAAAAAAATTGTAAATGACTGACCACTATCAGGTAGTCGTGGAGAGGAAGAGAAATTATATATCATACCCAAAAGCTTTGTTTTTTAGATTTCAAACACTGTTCAGTCCATGATAATAAACCTAACTTATAAGCAGTAAAATATATGGTGGGACAACTTAGGGAAGAATATATGAGACAAATTATGAGGTTAATGGGGAATTACTCAAGTTATATTTTATTAAATATTGTTGCAGATTTCTTGTGTCAGATTGCAATAAAGGGAAAATTTTCTTAATTTATACTGGGTAATCAAGTCCTAGTTAATAACTATGGCTTTTTATAACATGAACACAGTAACTTGAACTTTATGCCTGAAAGTAGACATTCAAAATCTAATGTCATCTGCTACTTTACTGATCTCAAAATTGAAAGTAGTAGATATATCCGAATATCCATCTTCAATCTGCTCTCATGGTTCAACAATTAATGCCATTTATTACCTCACTCTGATTATTTCTGTTTTTCTGACAAATTTGCTAAAAATATGTGTCCTGAAAATAGGAAAGTAGAGCTGAAAAAATGAAAACTAGGCTGCATGTAGATTGTTATAAACACTACTCTGGAATACATAGAAGTATTGTAGGTAGTTATTTATTTGAGTGGCACATATTTACTTAACAGTGTTGGACACTCTTCAGTAATGTATGTCACCTTAAACTAGGGAAGTGTGACTAAAGGCAGGTCTGCAAATGTTGCTATGCAAGTTTTTTCTTCCTTTCTCAGTCTCTTATTTGTGGTGTTGAAGGGAGTAGATCCAGAAAGAGAGGAGAAAAAATTATAAGAAAAGCCTTGATGTGCTTCTGCTGTTTAATTTTAAAGAGGCCTTACATGGCTGCTCTTCTAAGGGTAAAAAAATAAAAACTAAATAAAAATAGAAATAGAAACAGGATTAAAAAAGAAAAAAAAAAAAAAAAAAGAAAGATAACTCATATACATTCAAAGACTTTGCTTTGTGAAAAGACCTTGGTGGATTTTTATAACTATCTTCTTTTATATATAAAATTCAGTATTCCCAGTGGA
>JAPSGF010000023.1:7549231-7653821 GCA_035772895.1 Perdix hodgsoniae | reverse complement strand
TATATTATATTATATTATATTATATTATATTATATTATATTATATTATATTATATTATATTATATTATATTATATTATATTATATTATATTATATAAATTATGCAGAAATTCATAAGTCTAACATAGTTAAATTTTATACAAACTGTGTAGACCCATAAGACTTAACTGACAGGCAATAAGGAATGGAAAACTAACAAAAATGGGTGGTATGGTTCTTAAAGACTTATTTGAACAAACTGACTGTTTTAGAGACAAAGGATCAGATAATGCCTATTATGCAACAACAGTAGTAGTACTTTCAAGTGCTAAATAAGTAGCCTATCTTGCAAGAAAAAATTGTCTTGTTGTTTCTTCCCCTAAGGCTTCTCTGTATCATCGATTAATTGTAAAAATCCAACCTGAAGAATAACACATTACATTTATTTTACTTTCTTTGCTGCCATTTCAGCATGTGGTTACACCTAATATGTCTGTAACCGTGAATGTAGGGAAAAAAAATAAAAATTTAATAGGAGAACAAGAGAAATTCTCCAGTAAATATTCCTGTGTTATTTTATTAAGAAAACAAAGTACACTCTTTTGCACATTCTTAGTTCATCAGACTCACAGATCCTAAGATTCCTGATTTGTCTGACAGTAACTAGTGGGATTAGTTAGGGTGAGTTTCATAACAAAAGAAATACAGCATCAAGACTTTTGCATTTCATGTTGAACTTTGAATGTTTTCCATAATCCCAAGATATAGGCAGTTCTAAAAATAGTTTGCTGTTTTAACAAACCAAGAATTAGACTTGTCTCCATTCATATGCAACATCATGCATTCTTTAAGTGCATCAGAATGTGGGGATTTTATCTAGCTCCTTCCCTCACATTATTATGGGTATACGAAGAATGGAATTTGAGTAATGATTGCCTTTGATATTTTGGTTATTTTTATTGTGTCCCTAAGCTTCACTCATGCACATTATTCAAACCCTGAGTTGAATACAGAATTATTCATTTCCTTACAGTCTTCCCTACAGTGCACATTACTTGAAGCTCTATGAGCTTCAGGAAGGTTAATTTGTCTTGGCAAAGCCTCTTTGAAGTGACAGGGTAGCATATCCCACTTCACAGACAGACAGCACATCTTCACAGACAGCAGTCAACTCTGAGCTACTTCAGCCCTGAGTTGTGTTTGTTGTGTTTTGTTTGTTTGTTTTTGACACATCTCATAACAATTTGCATATTGAAGCACAGCACACATTTACTTTAATTGCAGCTGTGGCTACTCAGATCTTGCTCATCTTAGTTCCCAGAATCTCAAGATGAGCATTCACAAATGAGAAGCAAATAGTAACTGACTGTGAAATATTTTGTGTAAGATAAATATCACACAGAAAATCTGGCAAAGTCAGAGTTGAACTCTGCTATTCTAAGCCAGAACTTAATTACTTTGAGGGAAGGGCATTCTTCCTTCTTTCAATTCTTGTAAGAAATAAGGCTTCAGTACCACATACAGTGTCATCCTTTAGCTCTCAAGCATAAGCAGGAAGACATCCTTAAAGTAGGACAACCTTGTCTATCAAGAGAACTATGAGTTTGGGTTAGAAACATGTATTGATATGAAGTAGAGCTTGCTCATAACTGTGTGAAAGAAAGGAATGAATTAAGATAACTAATTTAATCATACTATTTTTTAACTTTCAACCATTTTATTGCTGTTTCAGCCCTTTGTCACCTCTTTCTTTGCTCTTGTTTTTCCTTTTCCTCCAGATTCTTAGATTTTTTTGTGCACCTAGTCCCTTTGTTCATCTGCTCATGCTGTATGGATGCCATATATGTGCTTAGTCAGCTAAGTGCACTAAATACTACTAATTTTGGAAGTTTATATTTTTATACTTCTCTGTTATGATTAAGGTTATGGTTCTTGCATTGTCAAATATCTGTCAGTCATGTTACAGTTCCTGGAGCCCACTATGATATCATGTGCGCATATGCAGCTATGAGAAAAATGTTGACACAGAAATACTTAAAATGTAAAGCTTTACTAAGTTTTACTCTATTTTCAAGGATTACAAACACTCTGAGCATAGGAAGAATTCTAGGCGGGCTCAATACTGGTCACTTTTTGCTCGTTATTCAGTCTTGGTGTGCATTGATTTATAACTGCATAAGAAGTTCCATTGATACTCTCAAGTTTGAAAGTAAGTCTTCAACATGTTTTTTCAGCATTACCAATTTATTTATTTATTTATTTATTTTTGAGCTACATTGGTGCTGTTTTTGCTAAGCCTAACAGATCATTATAAATGAAGCTTGGACATAGACTTTTATATATTTTAATTAACTATTAAAAATATTCTGATACGAGAGATACTATTGCAAAGACAGAACAGTGATATGCTAGAAGAAGCTTATAGGAGTATTTTGTTTAACAAAGCCAAACTGTAAACCTTGGTAAAGAATCCAACCTTATTTGTTTTTGTTTATAAATCAGATATTTATTCAGAAAATGAAGACTTCTTGTTGAAATAATAAGCCAATCCTTGAAAAATCAGTAACAAAGGAAAAAAATGTATTCATTTTTTTGATTTATCAGGCAAATATCAGACAAGGTTCCTTATATATGCATACATGCTTAAAATCTCTTACATTAAAGTTTGTCAAATTTGCTTGAATATATAATGCTATTCACAGCAATAGCTACACATAGCAGTGATTATAAATACTTAAGTTTGATTTCTCAGGCATCCTGCATCCCCTCAATAGATTAGGTCAGTCTTACCAGTGCCTTCATAAAATCCTACTGCAGGACAGAAACTGCTGCTGCTTTCATGAGTGCATCTGCCATGCCTGGTCACAGCAGCTGCTATGAGAACAAAAATCTTGTGATAACCAAGGATATTCTCTGGCCTGCCTTGGCACCTAACAAACAAACAAACAAACAAACAAAGTTTAAAGGCAAGATGGAATTCTCCTATATCTCCTATATAATATAAAATGGAACATTACTTTGCCATTCATAAACAAGTGGTAAGTAACCCTCAAAATGCATACAACTCATGTTCTTGCTGAAAAATGATTAAAGATCTGAATTTCTATGATATAGAAAAAGAGCAGTGGGACGGAGAAAGATGTAAGCCTTGCTCACATCTCTGTGGACAACAGCTCTTACATCAGTTAGGTAGAGAGTAAAACTCTGTTAGAAACCTAATCCTAAAAGCCAATTTCACTTACAGAAGTTTTCTTGGCATCTAGCCACCAGAGTAATTGAAAACCTGGCTTATTCATCTGTATCGCACAAGATTATTTGTCTCATACAAGCTGATACTAGCAAGTACAATGAACTGGCTTTCATGAAGTTATGACGAAGTATGAACATGTCATATGGCTGACACTGTAATACTACTTACATTCACTTTATTATGAAAACAGGAGATATCTAAATACATTCAAATTTCCTTTTTCAACAAAACACACCTCAATGCCAATGATTCCAGACAATTACCCAATGTAGCCATTGTGAAACTACATAAAAGAAAGAAAGTGGAACCCTTTTAACTTCATTCCACCAGTTAACTTAGTCTAGAATCATCCAGTAGTCCAAACACATCTTACAGACAGAAAACTAAAAAACACTGGAGAGGAAAAGTAATTCACTAATCAATAAAATCTCCATGAGACAATGAGCTTGAAGCTGATTAACTTAAAGAAGACTTAGTATCACCTTGATGTTCTCATAATTTTCTTCTAAGTCATTTCAGGAATAAAATACACTTAATAGAACAAGAAGAAAGACTCTCATTTGAAATGATTTTCCGAACAGAAATAACTTGTTCTATCTTCTTACATAGAGAAAACATTGCATAATATTCTATTATTTAACATTCTAGTACAATAGACTTTCAATACTAGCTACACAAAAGACCCTTTTGACTACATAGTCTTGCAAAGATATTTTTGACGTATTTCTGGAGTAGTCTTAGAGAAATTATCTCTTTTAATTGTAATGCTATTCCACAATAACTATTCTAGGTCCTTTCTCCCTTGCAGTTTTATCTTATGCTGTTCCACAGCCTTTTTGGGTGCACAAGGAATTTCTTTCAAATCCAAAGTGAAGTATGTTATGAATAAGATAAGGAATATGTGTATTTTTTTTTATTTTTTATTTTTTAATAGAGAACTCAAATTCAGAAATATAAACACATTATATTCCAAATGGGACTGTGTCACCATTTTTTAAATTGTTAAAATATATATATATATATATATATATATATATTTTTTTTTTAACTGTGCTCCTCATAAATTTCTTTTCTCCTTTTCATATTCGACTGACATTTCTGGGTAGTAACACTCAGCAACTGCTTCGTGCAGAGATATTTTGCCAGCTGGCCACCTTTCTGCAGGACAAAGCAGCCTACAGCAGTGCATGATGAAGTCTTCATGGGACCAAAGCATTCCAAAGTTACTGTTGACTGGCAGTACAGTATCTTCCATTCCTCACCTTATTGAGCTTAGCATCAGAACCTCAGTAGTCACGTTTTTCCTCAATAATTAAAAGAGATGCATAGTCATGGGGATTGTAAATCGAGCAGTGATGATCTTGCATGGCCTTTTATGATTCTGAAGAGAGACATTATCAGAAACTTTTACTGCAGTATTAATAAGATACACATTTCTGGTCCAAAACAGAATAAGTGTCTTCTCCTAAATTTCTTTGGCAAATTTCAAAAGTCATTCCCCTGTGCATAGATATTTTGTGTATGACCTGGGTAAGTTTCCAGTCATGATTCATCTGTTAGAATCATTGAAAAGGGGGGGGGGAAAGTGATAGTAAATACCTCACATAAACTGTATAACCCATATAATAAAGTACAACTGATATTTCTCATGTAAGATATGCTACATGAAAACCCTTTCTATAGCATCAGAGAGAGATTTCACAGCAAGTTATGGTAGATATTCACTGTTCATTTTCATCCAATGTGTTTGATCATAGACAAAACATATTCATCAGTGTGAAATTTAACATTGATAGCACAAGGTGGATTTCTTCTATAACTCTGGTTTTAATATTTGAGAGTATACAGACTGATGCAGAGAATAAATAAAGCAGAAATAATTATCACTTAACCAAGTTTTAGGATTCTGTCCATTAAATCAGTCTTCTAACAAATGCAAAATCTGTATTCATATATTATTAACTATGTTTATTATTTTCTAACTCCTTGTGACATTATTTTAATATTCAGTTAGTTCCTGATTACAAGGAATTTTGGAGGATTATATTTTTCTAAATATCAAATTGATAACATTTAATTTATCTATCAAATGTTTCAATTTGGAATAACAAAAAAGCGAAAAAAAGAAAAGGGATCTATTTTTGTTTTCTTCTTTCCTTCTAAACCAAGTGATGCTTCTTAGAGTTTCTTTCCTCTTGTCTAATTTACACTTAACATGGCTGCTTATAATATGTCTCTAATTAGTAATTTCAACTGATTACTGATGACGTACATGGGTTTGAATTGAATCCTATTAATCAGACTTCAGTTTCAAGAATGGCTTAGAATTTTGGTTACCCACCTGAAAAGGATCTGATTTCTTTTATAAAAATTATTGAAACACTCACCATCTGAACTTGTAAAGACCTCACTGGTGTTTACCTTATAACTGAATAGCTCAAAGTCATTGGCTACTTCAAATAATTTAGCTCCTTTAAATACTTCTACTTTTCTTTTGGAGGTTTTCTTTGGTTATGAATGCATCCATCATGATCTCCTTTAAAGTAATTAGAACTGTGGTAATAGAGAACCTCTAATGCAACATAATTGCTTTTATATTTAGGAGATCATTTTAATCATTTAAATCATTCTTAATTTATTGTAGTCATTTCTAAATCAGAAATATTGCTATGATTATGGTATGACATCTGTGGAATAGACCATTACCAAAGGAAAATGCTTTTTTTTTTCCCCTATAAATAATGATGAAACAATGGGCACCTAACATTGTAAAACAAATAAATGTTAAAATGCAGGCAGAAGGATTCTTTTTCCATTTCGATAGCATTAATTAGGCAAAACAGTTATCTGCAGCTATGTCAAACATCATGCATGCATGGAATCATCTAGAAGGTTGCAGTAAGTAAGAAAAAAGTTGCATCTCATGGCATTGTGGAACTACTGCACTCCCATTGCCAGAAATGACAGAACCTGCCCAGTTCTTCATCCAATAGCAAAACATATTGCCCATGTGGATGAAATTATTTTTAATTTGGTTCTCTCTTTTTTTTTTTTTTTTTTTTTTCCCCCCCCCCCCCCCCCCCCCCCCCCCCCCCCCCCCATATGATCAGTAGTTAAAATCAACTGTTTGGCAGTCTGAATTATTAACATGCATTCTTTTCACATTCATCTTTGTCTCTGCCTTGTGAAGGCATTTGTTGCCAGCTTAATGCAATAAGCACTTTCTGAATGGCTTTCACCATAAACAATATTATGATTTTAGTCAGAGAACTTCTCCCATCACAGATGTATTTCAGGTTGTTTCAAACACCTGATACAGTCAAAGTTTGTGTATTGTCTAAATAGTATTAATATACATCAGTATAAAATAGGAATGAGAGATGGAAATGTTCATTGCAAGAGAAAGATTCTTTAATGCACTGTAAACACCTTCTTTACTACAAATATGTATATTCCTGTGAGTAATCTGTAGAACATCTAAATTAATTTTTATCTGCTCCAATATTTTTTTTCACAGAAATCTATATAAATATGTACTAAGCACATTCTTAGTACCATTCTCTTGATGTCTCTTTGAAAAAAAAAAAAAACCAACGATATTTTAATATAACATGCTAGAGCATAGTAATTTGGAGCAGGCAATAGCAAGTGCAGTAAGATAACTGAATAACTATTTTCTTCTCAGACTCTGTAAGAGGAAGATATAAAGGAGAAAACAGAAACAGCTTAACTCACCAAAAAGCAAACCACTGCATTGCCCTCTTAGCCACTGAGTGTTTTGGAATAAAAGACTGAAGATTATATCAGTACAATAGAGGCTCCCTGCTCTCTCTACAGTCAGAAGCTGTAGATTGTGATTAAAAAAAAAAAAAAAAAAGAAAAAGAAAAAAAAGCATTACACCGGCACTTCAGCCAGCAGAAATCAGAAATCAGAACAGGAACAGGTAGAGCAGAGAGAGAGGGAAGGGTTAAAGGCATCATCGCAGCCATTAGAGGGAAAAGTTGAAGCAATACAAGCACAGTAGACTTCTCCCCCCTCTCTCCCCCTTCTTTCCCCACTCCCCTCTTCTGAAGCTGGATCAGTGTGTAGGGAGGGTAGTCATCACACCACCCTGAGCAGCAGGAGCTGACGTTGGATGAAGCTGCCAGGTAGCTGAAAAGAGGCACGGAAGGCAGCTGATACCCACTTTTCAACGTGTTCTTTTTTTTTTTTTTTTTTTTTTTTTTTTAGTCTGAATCTGGACTTCAAGCAACACAGTGCCTGAGACAGCTCATCTAAACCTCACTGTATTGCAACACTCTCTCTTCCCAAAGAAAAAGACTCCACTGAGTAGCAGAATGCTGCCAGTGTCGCAGCTAGGTCTACAATACAGAGATTTTTTGTAACATTTTTAAAATCTCTTTCTATTCATACATTTAGAGATACAATACACTCATATAGAAATTCTTCCTTTTTTGAGGGCACTTTTGGCTTTTCTTACCCTGATGTGACTTCTTCTTCGTCTTGGAATGATGGGGATCTTTCTAGCTTATGTTGGATTCATTTTTTTTTCAGTTATGTATATTCAGCAAGGACTGTCTACTCAAGGTAAGATCATTTACTGTCAAATACATGTGTGTGTGTTTCCATGCTAAAACATAGTGAGGACAGGAATGGGGAGGAAAGAAGAAGAGGATTAAAAACAAACAAACAAAAAAAAATAGGAAAAACAAATACAATATGTAGGAGATGAAGACACCAAGCATCAAGATCAAATTTATCTTAAAAACAAAAAAATGCTTGTAAATAGGGAAGAAGCAAAAAGTTTCCCCAAAGTGAGAATAAAACAGTTTTCTTTTATTTGATTGGGAAGAAGGAAATAAGAGGCACCTTACAAAGGAATTAAGGAATGCTGGTGAATGGTGTTTTCATTTTGCATGTTTTTGTATATACATGTCTGCATAAAATGAACACACAACCGTGCATGCATAATTATTACATTCAGACCAAGTACCAGATGGTTAAATCTACTGACTCCCTGAAAATGTTGCAGTCTTCTTTTGTGTTACATCCTCTTTCTTCTCCCATTATAATGTGATCCTCAGTGTCAGACCTTCATTTCCATTTGGTGACTATGTGTATTTCTGAAAGAAAGAAAAAAAAAAAAAATAGAGACAAAATCGACTTCCTTTAAGATTTCCTCCTGCCTACCCTTTCTCTCTTAGTGTCCCTCCCCGCCCCCCCCCCACACACACGCACGCACACACACATACACACGCACACACACACTCCCTTCGTCTTCCTCCCTCCTCCCTGTAAGGCGCGCCTTGCATTTCAAGCAGCCCCGGCGCTGCGGGTGCCGGTTGTTTGGGATCGCGAGGGTTGCGGAGCCACTGTCAGCACCATGGACAGCTCACCCGAGGCCGCCCCCACGATGCCCGCTCGCTGGCTGCTTACCGCCCCCTGCTCTCTGCTCTCCGCAGCCGGGGTTGGCGACTCGCTCCGGGTTGTCCCTGGCGTTGCGGTAGTGGAGCGCAGGGGTAGCACTCCCCTTCACGTCCCTTCACCGTTCACACGCGTTGACCAGAAGGGGGAAGCAGGCAAAAAGAAAAAGAAAAAAGCAAACTTGCAAGCCCCGAAGACGCAAAATGCAAAGTCCTTTTGCCTGTTTCAGCAGGTGACTAGCAAACGCTGACTGGGGAGCTTGAGTGTGTGTGTGTGTTGTGTGTGTCTGTGTTTGGGGGTGTGTGGGCAGCACAAGAAGGGATAAAATGGTAAAATAATAGCTGGTAGTTTTGCTGATGAGTTGTTGTTGACAACCATACACATGTATGTGTTTGTGTGGACGGGGGGAGAATTAAAGCTGTTTAAGCATATTTCTAAATTAACCCATCAATTCCAGATTAGCTAGGAAGACTGGATAGAGAGACAGCAGGAATGGAGGAGGCACCAGTAATATTTCCTTCACTACATAATTTGCTCTTGTCAATTTGTAACAATCCATAACAGAAAGCAACACTGCAGACTCTTTCCAAAATTTCTTGTTCTTGAAATACACATTTTCTTCACCACATTGTTTGATTGAAAGCATCCCTCTTGCTCTACCATCACCTTTCATTATGATGCACAATTTTAAAGTGAATTATGTGAAAGAATGAGAAGGAAGTCAAAACTGAGATTAAAAGAAATACTGGATTATGTTGATCAGGATTACTTTATAAACCTAGCACTGATATGTAGAGATGGACAAAGGTGAAGGTTAGTCTTATAATGTGCATGCCTATAGTGAGAATTAAAACACGTACTTCTTCTGATTTGATTGCACAAGCAAAGTTTCTCAGAAAGAGTAAGTAACTCAGGTAAAACCTTTGAAGTGGGCACTGTAGCAAGTGGTCATAACCCACCCCTCAGAAGAGAACCTGTTTCAGTAGTTGCTCCTGGCAGCTACAGAAGCTTTAACAGTTTACACATTTCTAGTTCAGCCCTACAAAACACAATAAATCAGCCTCTTGTGTTTTTTCCACTTCTAAATTGCTTTTGAACAAAATACCTCAGTGATTCTGGTGAAATACTGCATTCTGCCTAAAGATATTTGGACCTAATTAAATGAAACTTTACTTGCCCATGCTAGCAAGCAGTGAGGTCTATAACATTTCCCTTGAGCAGAACTTAGATTGCTAGGAAGATGGATTTGTACACAAGGGAGAAAAGATTTACTTAAGTTTTAGAAGGGCCAGGGACATAATGTGTGGGGAAACTGGAAAAACAGACTAGAGAGGGAAGGAGGGTGGGAAAATGGAGACATTAATAGAGAAAGGGAGAATGTCAAGATAAAATGAGAGAATAAACAGTGTGCAGATAGCAGAATCCCAATGCACTACACATTTGTTTTACAGCAAAATTCACTGAATTTCCCCGAAATGTCACGGCAACTGAAGGGCAGAATGTGGAGATGTCGTGTGCTTTCCAAAGTGGCTCTACTTCGGTATACCTTGAAATCCAGTGGTGGTTTCTACGGGCTGTAGAGGACCAAGAGGCTGGAGCTGAGGTGACAGGAACTCAGGTATTGATCCTCTGTCATGGGGTCCCTAAACCACCTGGGAAGAACATCACAAGAATAGATAGAATGGAGGGACAGAAAGGGGGAGGAAGCAGAAGGAGGTTCTGTGTCTTCTCAGGCACCTAATTTCAATTTGTGAAATAACAGTGCAGGAACCTGCAGAGAAAAATGCCCATCTCAAGGGATGGCACCTTTGGTACCTGTCACTCTAAGTGTGCAGCTAGGGGCATTCATGAAACTACATGGATTTCCAAAGTCTGTTATTTTTATTTATTTATTTATTTATTTCCTTATTATTTATTTTTGTTCTCATTTTATTTTATTTTCTTTCCTCTAGATTCCCTTTGGAAGGCAATTGTTCAGAGACTGCCTGTTGTGAGAATTTATATTTCCCTAATAGCAAAATCCTACATGTCTCTCCAATTTACAGCTAGTGCAGCAGAATTGCCATAGAAGGGCACATATTGGTTTTGTTTTGTTTGTTTGTTTGTTTGTTTGTTTGTTTTTGTTGTTGTTTGTTTGTTTCCTTTGTTTTTTTCTTCTTTAGGGGTTAGAGTGAGTGAAAGCCATATAATGCCCCATACAAGCAAAAAATCCATACAACAGTGCAATTTCATCCCTCCGAGAGGGACAGAAAGGAGCTTTGTCCGAACACCATCCCCTGGGAGACCCTCCCTTACTGCCACCTCCGCATCGCTCAGGGCTTCAGCTGACCCTGAACGACGCCGCCACGACGCGGGCGGGTGGAGGCCGATGGGTCTCAGCCTCTGCGGAGGTGGAGATTGGGCTCTGCCCGCCGCGGCCCGCAGGTGGCAGACGCGCTGCGCCGCTGCCCTGCTACACGGCAGCTCCACGGCGGGGAGCGGGGCTGCCGCGGCCGTGCGAGGGCCAGAGACCTACGGCGACGCTCCTTTCCTTGCAGGTGGAGCTTCTGCCCGAACGGGACCTGGAGAGCGACGGCACGAAGATAAGCGTAAGTGGTGCCCCCAGCCCGCTGTTCGGGCGACTGCTTCCTAACTCAGAGGGGAGTTGGGCGCTGCCGGCAGGCATTAGGGAGTGTGCTCCCCTGGGGACCCTTGGGCATGAAGCGGTCTTTAGAGAAAGCCCTAGAGGTAGAGCTTTGGTAGAACCTGTTTCCACAGCACGAAGCAGACAGCCTTTGCCCATCGTGCTGTTTCTTGATTGCATTTTTCTCTGGATACTGTTGAGTTTGATTTAGCACTCCTAAGCTATTTTGGGGGCTCACACTCTGAGGGCAACACCTTCCCACTGGGAGCCTGCTGAGAGAGAGGTCTTGCCAATGAATCTCTTTTTATGGAAAGAGGGGTACTGACACTACTTACTGTTTCGATATTAAACCAAAATATGTCAACAAAACTACGATCAACTTTGCTGCAACCCTTGTCTGGGACAAGGATGCAAGGGCCTTCCTCAACATACCCATATTCCAAGTCAGGCACCTGAAAATAGCTCCTTGACCTTAGAGGAGTTCAAAATCTTCGTATGGAGACCCAGGATATGTACCATGGTGGGCTCATGCTCACTGCAGTGGAAAGACACAAATACTTAGTAAATACTGAAACAAGAATACTTCTTTGGAGCCCAGAGGATTTTTCCCTTTCTCAGGCACAATCTCTTAGGGATTGTAGTCAGGGTTCTAACTACCAGCAAAACTTGCAACAGATACAGTCAAATAATTTCCATTAAATCCTTCATTTTTCTCCTCTTCCATGCCCATGAACTGATAGTCTAGTAACTACATCAAGTCTAAGTGCATCTAGATATAACTGAAGGGCATTTGTAAAATTGAATACACACATTTTTGCATATATACTATACATATTCTAATGCTGCTTAAAATTTCTATGATTTTTTCTCACCACAATCAATGTTTGTGTCATAGATCACACCTTCAGCTACATTTGTAGACCAAATTACAAACAAGGTCCATATGCAGCCTTTGGATACTATTTTCCTAGATATCATGCTAGCAGCCGATTTATTCCATATTGTAGCCAATGTATTCAAAATCTGCACAGTAATCAAGAAGGTCTGTAACACAGTATGGCTGGTAAAGCTTCCCCCATCTTTCAAGTTAAATCTCTCTTTTTGTACGTATGGTTATAATTTAGTATGGGGTATTTATACAATGTTTTTATAAGCTTGCATAATACATTACGGTGACAGATTAAATACACTTGGCAAATGTAGACTTTTTTTTTTTTCTTTTTTTCTTGATGGCATAAAAATACTACCCATGAAAGAAAGTATCTTCATGAATAAGAAAGTAAATTTTCAAATACATTAATTCTTAAAAGAGATAGAAAAATCCATGTACTGATTTTTAAATTGTACTGAAATACACCACTTCTGGTAGTTCTAAGTGAGATAATTTATAAATTTCAAGCACAAGCCCAAAAACATATTCTATTTTCTGTTTGTGCTCTACTGTTAACTTTGTAGATATTGCATACAGGGGATCCTCAAATAGGGGAGGATTCTGACCTGCAGATTTTCTTTCCATTCATGTAGCTCATATGAAATTGTTTAATCTTTTAGCCAAATATGAGCTGTTCAGTAGAGATACATTGTTATTGAGTATGACTGAAATAAATATCCAGCACTTTCTACAGGGGTGCTTCGAAAGTAATGCCTTCTCTTTTGTTATGTTGGCCCATAACATCAGTGCCATTCTTGCTGACCATTTATGGAGACTAAATAGTGGATGTGATCACAATGAGGTGGTGGGTTGTGTGTTTCAGCACTGGCAACAGTGACGTGAAAGACAAGTCATGTTTCAGATGGGCATGCACAGCTGTCACACCACAAAATGAAGAGAGTCTTAATCAGCTCATCTTTGCAGATTGACAGATAATGACCAGGGAATATTAGCTGCAGTGCAATGGAAATGATGGTGGCAACAGTGGATTATCACAAAGTTTAAACCAGATGGGTCCCATGAGTGTTCACACAGGAACAGAAACAACATCATATACAAGTTTGTCAGGACCTATTGAATTAATATGAGATTGAAGGTGACAGTTTCCTGGATCACATCCTTATTGGTGAGAGATGTAGTATCACCACTGCGCACTGGAGTCAAAACAGTAGTCCATGGAGTGGTGATATGTGAATTCACCAAATAAAAGTTTCAGGATTCAGCCCTTGGTGAGTTAAGTGATGTGCGCTGTCTTTTGGGATAGGAAAAGAGTGATCCTTCTGGATTTCCTGGAACTCAGACAAACCATGCTGACTAAGCTGAAGTCTCAAACTTCCAGAGTCAGACCAGAGGAGAGGACAACCTTTCTCTTGAAATGCGACAATTTTTGGCGTCATACCTGTTGGAAGACCATGGAGCAGATCGCCAATTTTGGCTGGACTGTCCTACCCCACTCAACATGTAGTCTGGATTTAGTGCCTTTTGACTTCCATCTGTTCAATTTGGTGAAAAATGGATTGTGTGGGCAATATTTCCTGGTAATGATACTGTCATAATAGCTGTGAATTAGTGGGACACCTATGCTCCTGCAAATTTTTATGAACACAGCATGCAGGCTTTTGTTCATGGCTGATGAATGTGCATAGCTAATAGTGGTGATTATGTTGAAAAATAGTGTTTTGTAGATGAAAATATCCTTTATGAAATACTTTTATTGTACTATTTGTAATTGTTGTAGTTTCCCTGGAAGTATATTGGAGACATCGTTTTTGAGGAGACCTACATGTGTAATTAATGTTGCATATGTTATGCTTGAAAGAATGCAGCCCATACGTTCAACTCAGTCAATTATAAATTCAGACCTGAAAACACCAGTTTCCAGCTTCCAGTTGTAAAGACCATTTAGGGTCTTAAAGCTATAATGTATTCATAAGTATTCATCTTCTGTTTCTCAAGCGGGTAGAATAAGTGTGTTGCCAACATTAGTGACTATGGTAAACCAAGTTATCAGAAGCAATGTGTTGAATAATCATCAATAACACACGTCTAGTTTTAATCTAACTGTTGCCCATTTGTGTTATCTGTTACATATTCATTACCTTGACTTTTCCCCATTGCCTGTTATTGATATTATAACAGTAGCACATGGATGCATGTTTTTATGAGAGTGGTATTAAAGTGGTGCTCGTTCCCACTGAATCTCTCTTAACTGGCTTCCAATGGGGGAATAGATATTAATCCAGACAGAAGAGCCGATTAATTAAATAAATTCTCTGAGGTGGCGACCATACAGAAAAGAACTTGTGTTACCTTTCTTAATGCATCTTAATATCTATCAGACACCCCTGGATGCATAGTTTTCCGAGGCATCCTTTAATTATTCAAGTCAAAAATATGTTATATTAATCTCAGATACCGAAGATAAATCAGAGTCGTGATTTTAGCTTATGGCTTTTAACATGATCTTGAATACATACTGCTTTCTATTGTTAAATAATGGAAATGATTTATGACTTCTAATAAGTATACTAGTTAAATAAATGAGACAAAGGAAACTACCTGACACAAGATTTCTTGTTATGATTAATAAAGACCAAGGGTTTGGACACACCAAAGAGGTAAATTGAATTCCAAAAGTGCAGTCTCAACAAAGTGAGGACTACAAGCTAATCTAATTAATAGTTATTAAAGAAGTTTAAATAACTTTAAATATTGGCAAATATCTCCAACAAAATTGTAAATGCAGGAGTTGCTGAACTATTCAATACAGCCAACTAACTGAGAAGGTTTAATCAACAAAATATACAAATCTTATGTGAGAAAGCTTATTAAGAATGCTTATGATCTGAAGAAGTTAATTGGAATGAATATGGTATTTTGAGTTGTCTGAGTCCAATTAAAATTTCAGTGTAAACCATCTAAACAGTTTGGAAAAGAAGATGTCAGACAGCCTTGTAGATATAAATAATCAAACTCATCTTTGATATAACTTCCCTGCAGTAAGCACAATTACACCACTAATTAACTCAGCATCTGATCTTCTCTGGACAGTCTCTATATCAGTATAGTCTTCCCAGTGAAAAAATAATAACTGATGCCATGTTTTTCTGTTTTGTTTTGTTTTCCTGGAAAATTTGTAGACAGTGAAAGTACAAGGGAATGACATCTCCCACAAGCTGCAGATTTCAAAAGTAAGGAAAAAAGATGAAGGCTTGTATGAGTGCAGGGTGACTGATGCCAACTATGGAGATCTTCAGGAATACAAGGCCCAAGCATATCTCAAAGTCAATGCTAACAGCCACTCTCGGCGAATGCAGGCCTTTGAGGCATCTCCAATGTGGCTGCAAGACATGAAACCTCGCAAAAACATCTCAGCAGCTGTTCCAAGTAGCATTCATCACCCTGCCAATCAACGTGTGCGTGCCACCTCCAGCCCTGAAGCAGCAGCCAAAATCCCCAAACAAAGTCCACAATCAGGTATGGTAAAGCATTTTGAACATTTCATTTGATTACTTACCAGCATGTAAAAGGAAATTAATTCAACAATGTAACCAGTTGTGTCTAGAAGTCTGGTGCTCTTTTATTCCTCCATCTTTCCAGCCCTGTCTCTCCTAATTTCTTCTTAGTTCCCAACAGCTGAAAAATCAGCTTCTGGGAAGAAAATACTAGAAACCCAAATTCCTATTTTTGGAATTCATTCATACCAGCTTCATTCATCTAATATTACATCTCTAATCAAAGCTTACTTTTTCCTATTGTGAATGGAGAGAGAAGCAGGTCAATGAGCAGTTCGTCTTATTTTAGGTTGACTATATGCTATAAATGAAATAAAACACTTTTCTTCCTAGCATAATGTAGACCAATCAGTTAACTTTTAATTCTCTAACTTTTGGTCTAATTTATCTACTTTTATTTATCAGTCCTATTTTCAAAATGAACTAGACTTCTAAATATAAGCAGGTTTTAGACATCATAAATTATCAAAGTTTTTCTATAGATCAATCTGCAAATTTTAAGGTTTCTGGGTTACTTCTGTTTACATTGAGGGCCCAGTTTAACAAGATCACAGCCTAGTTTAAAATACATAATTAAGCTAATTTCATTTGTTTTATTGTATCATTTTAGTGCTAGCAAATGATATGTTATCAACATCAAAACTAGGAATACAGCAAATTTCATAGCACATCTGTTATGAAATCATCTTCTCACAGACGTAGCCTTAAAAAAAAAACATTTCAATAAAGAAAATATATTTCATTTACAAAGAGGAACAATCTGATTATTATTAGAAAAGATGATGCACACATACATTTATTGTATATTTTTATTGACTGATTGATTGAAAACTTACCTTTCTTCCCCTTTCACTTTAATTTTTATCTCTTAAAAATAAACGTTTAGCTTTTAGAAGCAAAGGCATGTTTCAAGTGATAGAAAATCATCATTCTACCATTACTTTCCTTTCATATAAATGTGTATCGTGCTTATTTTCCATTGGGCTCATGCTTTTCCAAGTAGCAGACTTGTCCATAAAATGAAAAATCTAGTTTCTGTTTAATTTAGTGTGAAATTGATTAAAACAGTCACAAGTTTATGAATTATATTGCTATAGATCACACCATTCTGGGGCCAAAGTGTGTTCACAACAGCTAATCCATTAAATCTTTTCAGATATATAGTTGAATATGTAATGTTGTTTATGCTTTTAGCACAACAAATGTATTGCATAATCAGTGGGCACTTGTTACTTGAAAGCCAGTAAGGTATTATCTGGAAAGTTCCTGGTAAAAACCTGACAAAAAATTTCTCGGTAACCTTTTCCTTGAATGTAGGTTTCAATAAATGATGTACGGCCAATCCCAGTCATATGTAATTCAAAAATTAAACATATTAAAATACAATTAATTTATTAATTCATTTACTGAAGAAACAAAGGATAGACCAGGAATCCATATTTGGCTTAATTTCAATTTAATGGTCACTTACTACGCAGTAATTACTGGTGATATTTTTAATGAATATCAGCTTAACTTTTGAGAATGGAGATTTAATTTACTTTTCTTGATTATATGTAGTCCTGATTTTCCATCCATGGTATATTATACATTTCTCTGCATTTCACATTTACTCTATGCAGATAGAAATACCCAAAAAGCACAAGGCAGTGGGGGACTTAATTCTATGGAAGGCTGAGGAAGGCAAGACTTCAGCTGTGAGAATGTGAGTTGTTCAGAATAAGAAAAAGGAGATGGCAAAGTTAGGAAAGAATAGTCTTTCTTTATATATTGTCTAATCAACACAATCTCCTTATACCATCAGATGAGAAACTCTTCTTAAGCATCATGCTAACCATACATTTAAACGCGAAATAGTTGTATGATTATATTTCATGTAAGCAACGCATTCATCCAACATACCACACAGAAATAAGATTAAATTGAAACTTATCATTATTAGCCAGATGTTTCTGTTTGAAAAACTTAATGGCTGACTGAGATGTGTTTATTAATGTTGACTAATACATTGATTTCAGTGATACTGTTTGAATAGAGAAGCACTTCTAATTGTAGGCAATTGTATTAAATATTGTCCAGTGTTAGAGTGCTAGCACATATTTATTGGCAAACAGTAAGTTTCATTGCCATATTCGCAGACTATTGCAAACAAAAAACAAGAAAAGAAACAAAGAAAAAAAAAACCTTTAATAGCAGAGGGAAATATGACACTGAAATTACTGGGAAAAAAAATTAAACTATTTCTTAAGAACTCAACTACTAATTTAAGAAAGACTGGCTTTGATCATACAAGTATTTTGAATTTATTTGTGATAGATAGCAATGTACTTAACTCCTTCCATCCTGAAAAACACTGCAGAATTCTAGATTTTTTATAGCAGTAAATATTTATAGGTAGCCCCAGAAAAGTAGCTGATAATCATTATCATTTTGAATATTAGCATTTCTCATCTGAACAAATGTTTCTGCTGTTCTTCCCTTTTACTCAGAATTAATATCTGTAAGAATAACTATGAGAGGCTATGCATTATGAAGTTCATTCAGCATTTTGTGCTGCTCAGAAAAATGTTACATGAATATGGAGAAACATTAAACATCTGTTTCAAACTGAAAAAAAAAAAAAAGGAAAGCAAAAATCAATACAGCATGACCCTTTCATTTTATATTTCTGTGCCGCATCAAGTAAATCATCACATCATAACAGGAATTTGAGGAATTTGACAAGCTAATCTGCATTCATCCAGAAAATGTCCTGTGTAGGTGGAGTGACAGACACTTTTTTCCTACATAATTCATAATGTATTTAAGACCAAAGGTAAAAGTGCAGTTATCACAGTGTCTTGCAACTCTAGTTAATGTTTCAATTAACTGGGCTGCAGGAATTGCAAAGAATTCAGGCAAAAGGAATCTAATCTTAGTCTAGATGCATTCAAGTCTCAACACTTGTAGCAACACAAAGGGTTGCAAAGTCTGAGGTGCTGAAAATGTCTATATATCCAAAACTCTTCTTGTTCTGCCACTATTCTGTTAAAGCACTCAAAGCCATTAGTTGCCTTTCAGATATATGAAGATCAGTCTGACAGAACAGGTAATAGCTACAAATGAAGAAGTGACATTAGACTCATTTTCTGACTGTTTGCATTCAGACTTTGCAGGTATCTTGCAGCTTTTTGTTCTTTCCTGAAGTAAGAAACTCAACTATTGACTTAACTGCATACCAAAACTGTTTCTGTGATGGCAATATTGGATTGAGTGACTCGAAAAGGAGCACAGAGCAGAAGGTCTTTATCTAAGACAGATATACCATTTTTTTTTCACATGATAAATCACATCAAAAAGATGATAGTCAGGTGTGAATGCAAAAGAAGAGAATGAGAACCTGTTTCTTGAGCCTGTTGATACTGATAAACAGACAACATTCCTTCAGCCTCCACTTTTATCTGTTCAATACAGGAGCTTTTTATTATCCACCTCTTAAAAAATATTTTTGTTGAATTTGGAATCTTCTGAGATATAAAACAACTTCTGTATTATTATTATTATTGTCATTTTATTTTTTTATGTTGCATATATTTTTAAAGTGAAGAGACAAACTCTGCTCTAGCTTTTACCAAGGTAACAGCTAACATTACTGCTTGCTTCATGAGGAAAGGGATTCTAGATTTTGAGGCTGTTTTTTTCAGAAGCAAGACTGGGAAGAACCAGCTGATGTTGTGATTGTTTTACAGTAAAAAGTGAAGTAACTGTATTGTTAAGGTATGTGAAAGCAAAAACTAAATGAATGTTTTATTCTATTTCTGAAATGTTATCAAAAGTTCTCAGAAATTCTTTCAAAAGTATTATGCAAGGACTGTCCTCTTTTACATCTGTATACAATGTAATCTCTATTTTTTCTTGAAATTTACATTTAATTCTCTTTTCCTGAAATGAAGCCAGTCCTTTTTTATTTTTAGTTAGTTAGTTAGTTAGTTTCTTGGAAATAGCAGAATAAATTATAGCCATGATAATAGAAGTAACCCTGTTAGTCAGTTAGTAGTTGACCTTGAAGCTGTAAGCTTCTTCAGAGAAGTACTACTCTGCTCCAAATTAATTCACTGACAAAGCATGAATTCTTGGCAGCATTAAAAAAAAATTGTTTTTAGGCTAGGATTTCCAAATGAAATAATATAATAATAATAATATTCAGTCCACTTGCTGTTAAAATAAATCAACACAAGAATTTCAACTCCTATTCCTGGTGCTTAGTCTAGCTGAATTCAGCAATAATTTCTGGTGGATCTGAAATTGTAACTCCTGTCACAAGTTAAGAATAGAGGTGATAAATCATGCAAAACAGTATCTATTTTTTTTCTAAATCACTGACATTGTCAGTCGCTGATACTACGCTGTCACCTTACTATGCCTTTCTATTCCCTGTCAGTCTGTGTTCATTTTCTGCTGTTCAAAGTTTTAGCAGTTGTTCACTACCATATGCCCATGCCAGACAGTACTGATTATACTTTGCTTCAAACATACTCTCTCTGAAATAAGAGAGATTATTTACATCCTTAGTAATGCCAATATTTTTTGAGATAATCATGAATTCTGACTTTAAATATGAGGTATCTCCCCTTTAAAATGTATTCCTCTAAAAAATATTGGTATTTATAATGAAACATTAAATAATTAATCCGAAGCTGCGATCTTTCCTATTTTTTTTAGTAACCTTACCAATATATTTGTCAATTCACCTGCCATTGCTACTTACTCACATCTCTTCCTTTCTTTTACATATTTAAAAATTAACCTTTCAGACTCATGTTACCTTCTAAACAAAATTGGTGCAAGTATCCTGAGTAGCAGAACAACTGCAAAGTCGTTCTGTATTGCATGTATGATATTACTTTCTTTGGTAATGAACTGCATAAAAGATCACAGATGCACCACATGGTTAATAAAGGGAGAGAAAATAAAAAATAAAGGAAAAAGGAAGAAAAAAAGAGGCTGTTTATGAGTTGCTTGTCTGTTAACTCAAATTGCTTTTCACTGCTACACAATCAGGCAGCTTGCACTGGGTCATCAGAGATTGCAGCATATGTGACGGGCTGTTCTTGAAATAAGTGATGGGATTTCCTTGCTTCAGAACACAGCTCGTTTATTACTTGACACACACACAGCAAAGTGAAGGGAATTTCTGCTTTTTTTCAAATGAGAAACAGGAAACTTCCTATGATGCACTACTTCATTATGAAAATCCTTTGCATTATATACAGTTTAAAATAATGGCTAAGATTTTCTGCTTGTTGGAATGGGTACAATTGTCTTAAGCCGAAAGAACAGCTTTCACTTACAATAGAAATAAATTGGGTCAAGTATAAGAATGAGGATGAGTTCTCCCCCACTCATAAAGTGAGTGTAAAGTGTAAGAAGAATTCAATCTTTATACAGCTTCTATTACCTAAAGAAGTTCAAGATAGCTGTCTCAGAGTGCAATGAATTGTATGAAAATACACGAAAACTGTGGTTTCTCAAGTCATAAAGATTCAAGAAGAGGAAGTGCTTGATGGTTGCTTTTTTTTCTTTCCCCTTAACTTTGATTAACTTTTTTTTCTCGTCTTTTTCTTTGAAACCTTTGAAATCCAGACTAGCTAGAAAACTCAGCACTCAGTGTTATCTTATACTCTATAAGAATTTTCGGTTTGATTAAACAGTTTGTGAGCTTTAAAAATATTCTAGATACATAATGTTTTTTATAGCCACAGTAATAATTAATCCTACACTGCTGATGATAAAGCTGGATGTCTTTTGAAGAGCAGCTGATGAAGATTCCCAGCCTTGTGAAGATAAGTCTCTGCCCCAAACTCTGCATTTTACCTTATCCTTATCCAGTACCTTAAGGGAATTGTTGTCATGCTTTTTGGCAGTGCAGTTCACTATCCTGTCTGTGTGGGTGTTCAGCTAGATCAACCTCACTGAAGTTTGTTCCCCTATCTAATGATAGATCCTTTTTTCTTGGAACAAAATTGCCTAATGTTATGAAAAGAATAGAAGAATATCAGTCACAGCCAACATTCTTTTGTTGGCTTTGTTTGTAGACTCTATATCTAAATGAGGAAGAGAAAGAGGAGGAAAACTTCTATGAAACATGACTTTGGTGCTATGGTGTATCCATCTTCTCTACTTCCTTCTGTGCAACTAAGAGATAAAAGGCCAAGAACAAGAATAAATTGGAAATAAAGCCACAAACAGTAGTAGATCTCAGAGTGAGCTAGACATCCAGATGGTTAAAAGCTCTTAGAATAATACTGATTTATATACCATAATTCTGTTTGAAAATATAGTTAGAGAACATTATGCCTATCTGAAGCTCCGTCAAAATAACACCTCAAATACTTGTTTTGTGTTTGGTTTAATTCCTCATAAGTATACTAAACGTACTGATCAGTGGTCACTTTATACCTGAAAAATCTTTGAACAACATTGAGTAATGACATTTAACATTTATGACTGAATCCACACCTCAGAACTATTATGAGAAAGTTATAACAACTTGAAATAAATGTTAAAAGAAAATCAGTAGTTTAAAATGTGAAGAAGATGAAATTAATAATGCACAGCCCTTCAAACTGCATTCTTATCATCCATACTAATTATAAATGAATGCTTTGTGCCTGTGGTGATTACAACATTTTGTAGTATTTTTGTGTTTATATCAAAGAAACTGCAAGAATGAAGGCTTTTATTTGTACCTTCTGATTTAGCTCTTACAGTTTAAAATTTTACAACTCCAAAGTCTCCATCTTGCTCCAATCAGAATTTATTACCCCAAACCAGAATAGCAGAAAGAAATAGATATCAGATCCTCAGCTGTCCTAATTCACAGCATTGAGTATTGAACAAAATCACTGGACAATAACAAATGATAAACTAAAACATTCATTTGTTAAATTGAGGTAGATGAAGAGGTGGCATGGGGTTTGCTTCTGTCACTTCTACTATAAGGGATTTAATTTCCATAAGAGGAGAAGGTAAAGATATGGAGGTGCTAACTTCTTAAACTGCTCCAGCTAAAATAATTTTGAGCTTGTGAGTCACAGTCCTTAGATAGATATACCCTCTGTTAAAGGAATTGTTCTATTCTTTAGAACTTCATTATCTACCAGGCAAACAAAGTATTAGAAGAATGGTGCCTGTCTCAAAACACTTAAAATCTAGGACTCAGAAAGAAGAAAACAGATTCACCCAGTCAGATTGGAACTCAGGTGAGTTCCAAGAAAATA
Organism: Perdix hodgsoniae; assembly: GCA_035772895.1. Taxonomy (NCBI): domain Eukaryota; kingdom Metazoa; phylum Chordata; class Aves; order Galliformes; family Phasianidae; genus Perdix; species Perdix hodgsoniae. The sequence goes on along the minus strand of JAPSGF010000023.1, from coordinate 7,630,840 downwards.
ACTCTTATGTAAATGATATTAAAAAAAAAAAAAAAAAAAAAAAAAAAGAAAGAGATCAGGTTGACTCTATGTCAAACGTACCTAAAATGTGCCAGGTGCATGAAAGACAAAAAAAATATCAAATATGATGAAATATTTACAAAGAATATTAATTTTCCTTACATGTTAAAATAACCCTTCTAGTATACTTTTCTTCATTTGACATCATTGTTGAAGAGTAATATTAAATATCATCTTAGATGAAAGGATGAACAGACTGCAAAAAGCAGGAGATTAAAGATGAATTCAATTATTTTTTTTTCAAATAAAACTTACTTTTTACAACAATGTTATGGTGTCTTCCAGATATGACTCTTTTGTCAGTTTAAAAACAATACAAAAAAATGTCAAATATCCTCATATTTGTGTATATTAAGAAAATGCTCAACATTTTATGCTACAGCCGTGTTTATCTGAAACAGTAGAAAGTGGCTGCTAACAAGAGTCACTTCAAGAATTTTCATTAACAGAGAAATTTCCCACCTTTATGTAAGTGGGACATAACCATATGCAGGTAAAGTAATGAGAATGGGATACCATAGGTGACTCACAAGAAGGTGCATTTACTGTGTACTCAACCATTCACATAGACAAATAGAAATGCATCGGTTTACATATTTTTCTGTCACACATCAAAAAAAATGCCTAAGATATTTTATATCCATGGTCTTCAGGAATAGCATGAAAGGGAAAGGTGCCAGGCACTGATAAGAGCAGTCATAAAGCATGCTGCTAGTAGTTTGCAAAGAAAACCAAGTAACCAAATTATGGCCCACGTTTGGTTGAGATTACTCAACCCTTACCCCCCACATCTTGTTGCAGTAAGGTTTGCATATTGATTCACTTCTCTCACTAGCTTCATTTAAATAGCTGACATTGATGTTTCATCAGTTATATGTAAGCACCTCTCTTAGCAACCCCTTTCCATAGAAGTATTACCTCACTGAAATAGAAACAGTTGAAGTCAATGTATCACATATACATGTGAAGAGCCATTCAATGTGAAGAAAAAAAAAAAAAAAAAGTCATATCAGGCTCAGACACTAAGCATGTAGAGGAAGAGAATTGGAATCTCACTACAAATGGCTGATACCTGAACATTTGTAACTGAGAGCCCTAGATACAGAGAAGGCAATTCACCTAAGAACAGGAAGATACTCATGGAAGTTTGACTATCATTACAAAAAAATCTTTAACAACATAGTAATTATCTAGTGATTAGAATAGTTATTAGTTATATTTGCACTGCCTCTAAAGAATTCAAAAATATCAAGTACTTTTTATGTTCTTGGTTGCACACATGAAACGTGAGGTAGTTGAGCACTGAAAGATGTTTAAGTTGCTACAAGAAGGAATGTACACCTCAACATATCTTAAGCTTAAAGCAGTATGTCTTAAATTCAAAAATCCTTTTGACTATGACATGTCTCTGTGTATACTCTGTATGTGAGAGACCATTAATTTCCACTTCATTCCCCTGGGCAACTTGATCTAGTGGGTGACAACCCTGCCATCAGCAGGAGGGTTTGAAATAGGCGATCTTTCAACCTAAGACATTCTATGATTCCGTGATTCATTTTACTGAATGAAGTATTTAATTTACTTCTACTTCCTGAAATGGGTATCAAATTTATTGACGTATTCTAAGCATATTTACAGGAATAGCAGATGAAAATACCAGGAAAATTGAAACTTCAGAAACTGAATTTTTGATGATATAATCTGCCCAGATATCTAAGCTCACTTGCAGACTCACTAAGTTTCAGTACATATGAACAATTCTATAGACATGAATAAAACTCGTGAAGCCAATGCATAACTGTGTCAGGATGTTACAACATGCTAGTGTGCAAAATACTTTTTTGTTCAAAACAACATATTAATGCAATTTAAATACAGCTATATTATTAACGCAGAATGAAATGAACTGATGAAAATGCTAATACTGAATTTGAAGATGAAGGAAATAAGAGAGCAAAGTCAATAACATCATGCAGTTCATTTTTATGAAAAAAAAGAAAAAGATGGATTCAAATCTAGCAGTGATTTTTCACTGTTTTCATCAGAACAGTATGAAAATCTACTGATGTTGATTGCCATCCAATTCAGCTATATGTTTAGGGATCTTACCCCACCTCTACTGCCTGTTCAAAGTAAAGAAATGACTTGGTCAAGTAATTCCAATTATTTCTATTACATCTTACATTTTTAGAATATTAGTGTTGATTTTAACTTCTCCGCAGTGAATGATGTCCCAGTTAGGAAGCCTGATTCTAGTGAAGAAATAAAGAAAAAAAATGACCACAGCATTGCTTGAAGAATTAAAAAGAAAACCGAAACCCTCAGATATGCTGTAGAGGAAAAAAAACCTAAATTTTACCTTAGGTATGGATTGATATAAAGAGAGGTGTAGAAAGCAGCCTAGATGTAAAATCCAATATATGTTGCCTCATCTCACTCAGTGGTTTGGGAGGAAGGTGAATCTTTGAAATCCCAGATAGAGCGCTAGACAGGTTTTGCAGGAATGATGGGTCAGACAGAGGCTGAGAGGAAGTCTATAAGAGGAAGTTAAGCTAAACAGTCTGTCATTCTGCCTCCACAGAGTGAAGGTTCATAAACCTTACAGCTTTTGACTTGAGTCACTTAGTTCGTATTCTGTTTTGTCCTCTAGTTGTTTGAGTCAACATATTCCTTGTCAGTCTGACATATGTTCACACCAGTGTACTAGGAATTCCACTACTATCCATTCTGACACTGTGAAATTGCAGAATCCATTCAAGTTCTATTCATCCATTTTTCTTTCATCATATTGATATCTTTTGCCTCTCCATAGATTTATTATGGCTAGTTCTGGACAACTCCCTGAAGCCAAGTATCATTTTGTGACATGCTACCGACATATGAAGTCTCTCAAGATTTTTCTTCTCCCAAGGATTTCTATCTCACGTTTGCATTTGAACATGTCTGTAGGCATAGTTATGAGTCAGTTCAAGACTGATATGAGACTGACATGTGCCAGCTCAGAAAGAGCTTCTGGGGTTATTGTGACATAAATCTCTGCCCTGCTCAGAGATGGAAAGTTGTCATTTTCTTTTGACCTATAACAGCACCGAATACCACTGTTTGCCTGGGTGCCTTAACCTAGAGGAATCTAAGGAATAACCATCTATCCATCAATCTAGGAGCCTATCCCTCTTCCTCATTTGTTTTCTGGGTGTCACAGGCATAAAAAGTGATATGCAAATCAGCAAAGCTTAACATTGGATGTAAAGTCTAATTAAATAGACTTCATGGAAATTTAATGCATAGCCTATTCTAAATTTGCACCAATACATAACCTTTCATAAATTACCATCCTATTCAAAATTCATATTAATTTCTACATTACCACTGGTTAGAAGCAGTAATTTTCTTCCAAAATGCAAGAAACTATCACAGTTTTTCTTCTGGCATATAAGGCAGATCTATTTGCTCTATATTGTATATTCACACATAACTGGATAATGGGCAATTCACATTATTTGAATTGGCAGAAATCTGACTATTGTACACCCAATGGAGAAAGATGGACTAGAAGACTAAATAGAAGTATCTACTATTCAAGGAGACTTGAGTATAATGCCTGCCATTGTTCTGTTACTATTTGGTTCCCCAAAATCAAATACAAATGATGGATCCTTGAAATAAATACAAAGACTAATTCCTCTAAGGAAGGAAGAATACCTTACATTTGTTGAAGGGAAATTTTCTTCTCCAGTGTGAGTATATATGCCAGACATACATAAAAGCTATAGGTAACAGTGATTTCTGCAGTTCAAAAGAACAAAAATGTAGCAATTGTTAAGCCAGAGAGGAAGAACCTATTTATTTCAAACCTATACAAGACACTTTCATATAAAATTTCCAATAAAATCAACGATACATGGTTTCACTAATAATTTTGGGCATAAAAATGCAAATGCCTTCCAATAAATATAATGACTCATGAACTTCCCCAGTAAAATTAAGGCAGATGTTTCATGAACTTTTACTTATTTTACATGGAAATCATAGAAAATTATGATTTCATGGTGCTTGAACAGGAGCTGAGAAGAAGGCTGTTTCAAATTTAACAGAATATACAGCAAACTTGAGTGTTACAAAACAGCAAAGCAGGCACTTCAAAATGAAAGATGTCAGCATAAATTCCGCCCTAATAATAAAATAAAAGAATAAAATAGCTGTTTTAAAATCTGCATGATTTCAGAAACCAGTAGTTGAAAAAAATTATCTGGTATTGAACATAAGAAAGGAGAACAGTATAGGCAGAGTTAGTTTAGCGTTATGTAATACATATAAAGAATCTAGGGTGGAGTTCTGTATAACTGGCAGTACTTTTCATGTACTGCTCAGCATGAAAACAGGATACTACTCGATAGTTAATCTTACCTTGTGATCAATGGCTTATTAATTGAAAGAAACTGAAGGATATCCTCACTGAACTTATATGTTTAGTAAGACATTGAAGCAGTGCTGACAAATTCACATAGATCCATACTGTTATTTATATGATAATAATTTGCTAGTTTTAAGCAAAAATAAGAGAGTCTAGTCATCAGAGGCATTAAATGTTGAGGATACTGCTAAGTTTACAAATTGGAGGGGGTTTTTTGTTTGTTTGTTTTGTTTTTTTTTGTTTGCCTGTTTTTCCAGCTGTGAAAAATAAATGGGCAAAATCATGAAACCAGCATCAGCTTTTCTCTGCTTGGGTCTTAAAATCCTATGTATTTTACACAAGTCTTTTTCTGAACAGTATTCTAATGAAAGAAAAGCATTGTAGTCATTCAGATATGTGGTGAGGAACCAGCTTTTTGATCAGGTAGGGATAAATAACAATTTATAATTTCATTTGATTCACAACATTTTATACACCCTAAAATTAATTTCATTAGCAGATCAAAATTGATGCTTAAAACCTTGAGCTGTATAGTATGGGCCACAAAGTGTCTGTGGCAAATAAATTTATTCTTTTAAACAATCAGATCACAATTATCAATTGCAATTGTTCTCTTTTCTCTGTTTTCCAGGCATTTATGTAAATAAAAACTAAAAATATAGAAATTAACCCAATAATATAAAAAATAAATTATGTGAAACCATAGTTCCACATAATTTGATGTCATAAACCACTCCCTTATAATGTTGCACAGAACGTTATCTCATTATCATTTGCCTTTGGCAAAACGGCACTTAGAGTAAGCTAAATATTTCATGTACAATTGCTCTTTTTTATGTGTGTCAGTGGAAGAAAACAAACAAAAAAAACACATGAGGGTACATTTCTCACAACAAGAATCACAGTGATTGGTGGGCCAAAACGCAGGCAACCTTGGCTCACACATCAAGCAGAACTTAACTAACAATGTAGAAATAAAATATGCATACCTACCACCATTATTCTTCCAAATTATTCTCTTTGGGGGTAATATAATTATAGTCCAGCTTTGATCAATGCTCTTTTATTTCTCATTATGTTAATTAGAAAATAATGTTATAAATTACATGGAAATGAGTAACTGATTAAGAAAATCCACAACTAGATCAACAGTGTTTTACTTATATTACTGTGCTCACGCTTTCAGGGATACTATTTAGGATCCAGTCAGAAATGTATACCAAAAGCAGATCTGTATGAAAAGTCAAAGTTTGAATACTCTGTGTTTTTTGACATACAGATTTCAATCTTTATTTTTCTTATGACATACATTTAAAATAGTGCAATAAAATCTCTGATTTAACCACCTTATGACTTTCAGATTTGCAATCAAAATAGAAATTTCTATTTCTTTTTACTCTAACAAGATGGAAAGCAGAATAATAGAATATGAACTAATATGACTGACTAAAAAAAAAGGAATAATTCTAGAAAGGCTGCTTTGAGTTTTGCTATATTAATATTCTACATTTAGAGCTTCCAACCTTCCAAAATCTAAAGAACTTCTTGTGTTCATAAGAGAACAAATTAATTTTGTGCATCTCTGGGAAAAAATAATAATAATAATAAAACAAAACTGTGCATGATCTTAGAGGTCTTTTCCAATCTTAATATTTCTATGTTTCTATGATTCTATGATTTTTAAAGCCAGTTACATTCCATAAAGCATCACTGAAAAGATGAGAGTGCACCTAGCAATCTTATTTGTCACTGGAGAATACAAATCAATTTCACTAAGGGTGATAAGTACTAATATGTTTTAGTTTGGATTTGACAGCATTTTGGATACTACTAAACCAGTAAATTCTGTTCTGCTGTGACATTAGGATGTAACAACCAGTTCCTGAAACCATAAAAAGAGCACAGTTTAAGATATGTCTAAATTGTTTTCAGCAGTCCTAACTTCTTTCTTCACTTAGAAGCTGAATTAATGTTACTATAACCCCAGCATTTTCTTATGTGACCTGTATTTATCTTGCCCTTTCTGTGTGTACTCTAATCTAAATTCTTTCCAGTATAAAGAAAAACAAACTTGTTTACAGAAGAACATACATGTAGAATATGATACAGTTTGTGGGCAGTTTCATGATTTATGCAATGATTGAATAATATATATATATATACACTATTATATATATATATAAAGTTTATAATGTGTCTGCAATATTTGACTCCTAATTTGAGACTTACGGATTGTTGTACTGAAAAAAAAAAAAAAAAAAAAAAAAAAAAAAGGAAAACAAAACAAAAACCAATGAATGTTTTCCTTGTAAATATAATGATGCTGCTTTTCCCCCTGTTAAATAGTGCAAGTCTGTTTTGTACTGTATGTTTTTTTCTTCCACACTATATTACAGCTTTAAAATTCTGAAATTATAATACAACTGTTTTTAAAAATCCTTGAAAAATATCCATGACATTCTTGTAAGTATTTGTCCTCGTTTGCATTGTATATGTTTTGTGTAGAATAAATGTGTCTCCTTTGCCTTGGAGATGCATTGGAATTGTCTTAAGCAGTGTATTTCTCTAATTCAATCAAAAAGTTATTTGAATGCCAGTGTAATGAATGAAAATAATTCAGTATGACATGAAACCATCTTACACTAAAAAAGATTCTGTAACTATGTTCTGCTAACACACTTAGGGAAAGAAAAACCTTTAGGATATCTGTCAGATGACATATTTTACACCTTAAATAAAAGACAGAATAAAGCTATGCCACAATAAAATCCAAACTTGAAATAAAAATCAACACTTCTGTACCAGTACATAAATACTACCTGCATAAGAGCAACCCACAGGAAGAACTTGTAGTAGGTTTCTTGCTTTTTCCTAATACAAAACAAATGTTTTGAGAAGGCCAGCAAACTACTGCAGCACAGTACAGGAAAGTTAGCATTGTTAGATGAGTGAGAAGCAAGCATGCTTCCTGCTTTTATCTACATACGGTAGGCAATTCACTCAGAGAAGTCTACTGTGGCAACTACTGTGTGCGCAATATCTCACATAATATCTCACTAAATACACATAATTGTGTATTTAGTGTGTATTTGCAAAAGGAAGCTGTGTTGAGAGATCTGGGACTGAGCTTAGTCCCCATTTTTGAAAGGAAAAATTTACTAAAATTAGAAACCAAAATACACAGTCCTACACTCATAAAAGTTAGCAGATATAGAGAAGTATTGTTTAAAAAAATGTCTGAAAACTATTTTCTTAAAAAAAGCATTTGCTTTGAATTCATTTGCCTTCTGTTGCACATGTTCTTTTTGAGAAGATATAAGTGCTTTTTAGTGCTGCAAAGGAATTTGGTATTCAATTTAATATTCAGTTCTTTACAAAAGTAACTTACACGTGATTAATAGATTTTTTTAATAATAATCATTTATTTAATGTCCAAGAGTATTATGGACTGCTTATAACACAATCATAACACTATTAGTACTTTTTTATGGAACTGATGCCTGTAACCATTAATAACATTCATCCTTTTCAACAGAGCAATAAATTTATTAATCATGTACTAAGCTTTTATAATTATAACATATATATATAGCATAATCAAACTAAATGCGTGATATTTACTCAAGTAATGCATTTCAAATTCTAAATCTAATTTTTATAATAGAGCATTATTAAGCACTGAGACTTAGTATGCAAGATGTCTATGTACTCATGTCCTTGGTGTGACAACATTTCAATTAGAGTAGCTCTGACTCTATTTTCTTTGTTTTGTTTTGTTTTTATTTTGGTAACAAGCTTAAAATATAAAGCTAATAAAAGTCATTGTTTTTATAGCTTTTTTTGAAAATATGTATAGCCAGGGAAAACATTCATGCTCAAAATAAGCACTTCAAACATTCTAGCATTTTCTCTCCCCCTTATAAATAACACAGTCGCTTGCCAGTATCTCTTCTCTTTTACAAGGGAATACTCTGTAGCTAGTAGATAATTCTTATTGTTACAAGGCAATGATGTGATGCTGGAAACGATTTTATAAAGAATGCTCTGAAGTTGAAAGTGTTTGAATTTGTTCCTCTTGGTATTGTTCTGCTTAATAACATTGTTGTTATTAAGCAAAAAAAAAAAAAACAAACAAAAAACAAAAAAGAAAAAAAAAAAAGACGAAACAAAAGCAAAACAAAGCAGAAAACCTCCTGGGACTGAAATACTTGTATGTGTTGTCATTTGCAGTGCATGCCAAGACATTCATGGGCACCAGAGCCAACCTGGCGAGCTAATTAAATATATAAATGTGTATGTTTAAAACAGCCTTATAAGGAGCATTGGAAATCTGCAAGATGAGCGAATATCTTATAACTTCTTCCGCAGGTGCGAGGATAGCTACAAGCCATGGACTTTCTGTCCTGCTTCTTGTTTGTGGCTTTGTGAAGGGTGCTTTGCTTTAATCTAAAAGTGCTGACTTTTTCCAATATCACTTTCTCTTCTTAAAGCAAAGAGCAAATCGCCTGTAAAATCCACGGAGCGGACAGCAAAGTTGACCCTAACCTCCAACCATCACTCTGCACCCAATGTACTCTAAATCTCTACACAAGGAGCACCTTCTTCAGGAAGTACAAACAAAAATACTAAATAAATAAATAAATAAATAAATATTATAAAAGGAAGAGGATACCACTTTTTCTTGATATATCTTATTTTCTTTGGCGTATCACTGATCTTTTATTTGAAGAGAACTGGTGTGTTGTAATCAAATGTTTCGTAACAGCAAGACCTAGTTTCCTTCTCTTTCGGCAAGGAAAAGCCTCATCCTTGACTTCTCGGGGGTTGGTCTGCGAGTCATCAGTATTGTAGAATTAACCATGGATGACATTTGGCTTCCTACACTAAAAGAATTGTTCAAGCCTAGAAGCAAACAGAGGCCAAATAATGAGATGAAGCATAGTGATTCAACATCAACCCCCAAACCCATCCCACAACCTTTGCCAAAAAGTGTTTTTTTGTTGTTGTTGTTGTTGTTTATTTTTTTTTATTTTTTTTTCCCCTGCATGAGGAATAGGAAGCAGAAAAGAAATTCTGCAGAGCAGCTAAGCAGAGCAGAGGACTTTTTTTTTTTTTTTTTTTTTAAACAAATGACAATAGTTTGCTGTTACTGTTGTTATTCTTTTTCCTCTGTGTCTTTCTGGTTTTGTGTTTTTTGTTTTTGTTTTTTTTTTTTGTTTTGTTTTTTGGGTTTTTTTTGTATGTTTCTTGTTCAACAGTGGCAATTGCTGACTTAGGCCAACCCCTGATGACTGCGTGGATGTTTATATATACGCATCTTTCTTTTTTGTGTGTGTTCTGTATTTCAGTGTGTTTTCTCTTATTTTGCAACTTCTGTATATGCAAAACTAACTTAAATTCTGTAAATTGCTTACAGTCTGTGTGATATAACTTCCAAGTAGATATACTTTGGTCCTCATGCAAGCCAGTTTTTAATATTATCTGTATGATGTGCCACCAACAAACGTCTTTCTTTCATTTCTCTTTTTTTTTTCTTTTTTTTCTTTTTCTTTTTTTTCTTTTTGACAAACCATCTCTTTTTAATTTGTAATTCGGTACTGTGAGGATTTTGTAATACCCAACTTCACTTCCACTGGTTTGACACCTTTCAACCCTCTGTTAACTCTGTAAATGCACATTAAAATTTGTTATGGTCTCTAGACAATGAATTACTTTAGTTTTGTGTATGTTGTACTGGATTTCAGTTGCTGCAAGCTCTTTTTATTTGTGATGTTTATAGCAAATGAAGAGATTTTATCACTGGAGACTGTAAAATGCAGGCTTGATGTCAAATACTGCATGTAAAGTAAGGTTAGAAAAGGAAAACAGAAAAATAAAACATAATATGGCTTAAAGGATATTCTTTCATCAAAGACTGTTAGGAAAGTGAATATATTACACTGGTAAACTGTATTCACAGAACAACTCCTTCTACATGGCCAAAGAGTCATCTTTCTTTGCTTTTTCTGGAAGTGAATTGTCATTGCTCATTGATATTCTTAATTAAAATACTTTATGTCTGTGAACTGAACATGAAAATTTTGCTGTTGACTGTAGCAGTATGCATTACATGAATTGCATTCATTAATGCAGGAAAGAAAAATTGCTTCCATTTGCAGCTGCAATCAGGAAGGATTTTTTTTTTCTTGTTCCCTCCTTCCACTGATGCTGAACTATCCAGACACTGCCATTTATCAGCCCAGACAATCATGTACACCATGTGCATATTATGATCTGTTTACAACAGTGTTAAGTAGCTGCAAAGTGGTCAGTTGTGTGATTTCTCCAGTTTTTGAAGTAAAAAAAGAGAAAGTAAAAATTATGTTTAATATCTCACCAGTCTAAAAGTCCTAAAATTTTATTTCAGATTGTCCACAAGGACCCATTCTTACACATTCATAAGTCTTCTCCATTAATTTCATAGGAGAAAAAGAAGCAACTAATAATATAATGCAGAATCAAAGAGTAACACACTGATGCTTTGGAAGAGGGTAACATATTTGTGCAGATCTAATTTACCTTCACCATGCCTTCAGTACTATAAGCTTGACAAAATAGTCAGTTATCAGTTCTAGAAAAAATGTTAGCATTGAAAGAGACTAAAAGTATGAATTAATAGACACAAAATTGAATAACTGCTAGAAAAAGGAAAGGGACAAAGTTCCTTTATTTCAACACAAAATTCATGACTCAGTAAGAATATTGTGTATTCAGTAAGTTCCTCATTTTAATAACAGTTTATTAGCCTGCTGATAAAGCTGAATGAATTTCTGTTCAAAAATTTGGATTGAACACAAAAAGGAAAAAAAAAAAAAAAAAAAGGCCAGAGCTGATTGAAGTTTCTTTCTGTGAACACATCAAGTTCTGAACCAAACTTTCAGAACTGCTTAAGATCATATTTTCCCTGTGCACCTGTGCAGTAGATATCTATGGAAGGATACTCTGAGAATCTCCCATGAGGAGTTTGGAAACATAAGTTTCCACCAATCTCAATAGCAAACAAATGCTCAATATCATATATATTTTGTATAAATAAAATTATATATATTGTATGAATATTCTGGTACGCACATATTCAGATAGACAACGCTCAGTGACAAAACAGCTTTATAAATGACATTTTTCATAAGTAGTTTAGCCACACATTATTAAAGTTAGCTTTTGATTATTATGTTAACTTGGTACTGTGTTTTGGTTAATGCTAGATATAAATTGCAATGTATTAGGAAATGAGATGAAAAGAAAAAAAAAAAAACAATTGAAATTAAAAGCAGGATTCTAAATTGCACAGACTGGTGTGATATAACAATTTAGAAGACATTGTCAGGGTAAGTGCCATACTTTGATCTTGCTATTTTTCTTCAGGTGTCAGTATAAAAATGGATAAAGAAAAGAATGATGGAAAATCATTGGGATTTTCAAAAGGCCTTTGAATCTTGCATGAGATGTTAAGGGAAAATACTAGTTTTCTTTTTCCAAATTAGACAAGTCCTGCCTTTCTGGTTGCAGATATAGATATCGGCTTTATAGCTTCTGTCAAACTCTGCAGATGTCACAGCATCAGCTCCTAACAAACGTAACTATAGTATTTTAAAATTTTATGTTGTTGCCTAAGCATTGTCCTTCAAGTTAAGAATCATCCTTTAGCAAGAAGGAATTCTGAAAAAGGAAGTTAAGCCACAGCATCCTCTCTTCTACATACAGCATTTGTTAGGAATATTTGATGTAGTAATAGAACAAATACCATATTCTACATTGGCTCCAGTTCCATTTTGGGCTTAACACTAACAAAAAATAAATAAATACTTAAAAGTTCAATTGAGGTAGGTACTTGAAATCATTAAATTATATTTAGTGGTAGATATATCTTTCAAAAGCCAATGTCCTTAATCTTTCTACAAAATTTAAAAAAAAAAAAAAAAAAAGAATAAAGAAAGAAATAAAAAATCTATTTTTGAGGAGTCATTTACTTTATTCATGCTTGCTTCTTGGTGTCCTCAAGATCTCACCCTGCATGTGACTTTCTTCAGATTTTTCCAACAGTTTTTGTTTTTAATAGAAGAGTAAGCATGGGTGAGTATGAAACGTTTTTGTATTTCAAGGAATATGCCATATAAACACGGAATACATGTTGAACTGTTATATCTTGTGAAACTGAAAGAAATGTATTCCAGCTCCATTACATATAACCAGTGTTCTACTATTTCATCTAGCTTTTGTATTACACTTACAAAGATCTCTAGCACTTCTGTAATACTAATAAAGTTTAGTATTGCTACAGAACCTATTCAGTAAATTCTCCTCTGGTTCAGTGGTTACCAATTTTCTTCTGAACTCTGTAACTTCATGTCTGCAAATTGTTGAGTAATATGTTTAAAACTTCCACTCTTAATGGTCTCTTCAAAAAATGGATTGTTCAAATAAATTTATTGAGCAGGATGATTGGGCAACCCATAGTTAAAAAAAAATAATAATAATTGACAATCTGAATTAGGACTGACTCAGACTTTCTGTTAAGGAAGGTACTGGAAAACTTGAACGGTAAACATTGAATCTATCCTGAATTGTTGTTATTTGTTTAATTTTCAGTGTCGAACACTTAGATTAGAGCATACACAAAGACAAATATTGAAAGTATGTATAAACATTAGAGGCACCATGGCAATAACAATAGAACTTCTTGGAGTTCCATATGTAATCGAGTGCCTCTGTGATTCAGGGTCAGAAAACATCTGAGAACTGTTTTTTCTTGCGTTAATTCCTTAAAGTGTTTTTGTTTTGTTTCTTTTAAATAAAATAGAGTAGTGGCCATTGCTTAAAATAAATCTTACTGGTTACTGAATACTTTTCAATGTTAAGCATTTCTTTTCCAAGTAATGATTTCTACAGTAATGTCATCATTTAATTCACCACTAAAAACAAAAATAGTAACAATCCTCAACATATTCTCAAAAAAAAAAAAAAAAAACCTATTCAAATCTTTATTACAGGTAATATAGGGGACATTTGTCCCTAACATTACTATTGGCAAATGTCAAATGTTGTTTGCAGAGCTAAAAGCATTAAGAACCAAGAATGAGATCAATGTACTTTAGAATATAAAAACTTAAAGGTTAATCTTCCATGATTAGCTTATCTAAACAATACTAAGCACAAAGTAAATTGCTTAATGCAAGTTATTATAGATAGCTTTTGTTCTGAGCTTCCTCAATATTGTTTTATTTGATTTCACAGTCATAAAATTTGCACATTCCTTAATGTAGTTGATAGATTATATATAGTTCTGCTTTTCATCTAAACACTAGTGGAAAACAATAGCAAAGAAAAAGGCTAAATTTGTCCATAAAAATGAATCACAACCAACTGACTGAATTATTTCAAAAGAAGAATAAAAGTTACATTTTCTTGAGGATCAAGTGTAACTGAAATCTTGTCTCATTTTCTCCTTTTTGTACTTCTCTTGCCAACACAGTCTAAAAAACACATCAATAATTTGTTTCTGATTACTTAGTTCTTACAAGGTTATAGAGGACAAAATTAAATCTTTCTTTGCTATTAAAAAGCTGAAAAAATAAAATATTTTAATTTATCAAGCGAATTGTTTACAGTGGAATATCATCTCAAAATATCTCTGCTGTTAGGTTTATGAGGAAGGAGCAAAAGAGAAATTTGTTTGTGCTGTCCGTTAATTGTCATCCTACAGCTAAAGTCTAAAATCTTTTGTACATTACACAGATACAGTAGTTTTCCCTGTAACTGCTACTGGCAGACTGCTTTGAGTTTGGAAATTAAAAAAAAAAAATAGTTGCAGCTTAGCATTTATTGCATACTGTTTAGAAGAAATGGCAAAAGATAAAGTTATAAATAAGTCTGGAAGAATATCTCAAACTGGTGATTTTCCAAAAGTTTTAAAACACAACAAACACTTGAATCAAAATGGCTTTTCGTGGGCATTTCTTTTGAAGGTTTTTTTCTTTTTTTCTTTTTTTTTTTTTCTTTTCTTTTGCATCCCATTATTAACAGTCCTATTATAAATAGCATGCATTTAAATCCAGCTGTTTGATATTCATAGTATGGAGGACCCTCAGATGGAAGCCAATGAAATTTTTATTCATTAAAATGCTCCTTTACGTTGACATAACAGCACAGAAAGAGGTTTTATGTGTGTACGATGCTATTTACAGTGACAGCTTGTAAGGAATCTGAAATGTACATAATAGACAATTAATTTCTTTCCTCTTTTTATATACCATAGACTTGAAAAACAAGGGAGAAGATTAGTTTTGATTATTAGCTTCTTAAAATAAACTGTTTCATATAAATCTTTGAAGAAGATAAGTTTGAAGCATTCCTCACAAAAAAGATTTGTTTAAATGGCCTTTTAAATTATGTCTTTTAGATTTTTAAGCAGTTATATATACTATATATGAAATCAGTGTATATATTAAAAATAGGAGATGATGACTTTGTTACTTCTGATAGAGATTTAATTAAATTGCTGCTGACTATTTTCAATGCCAAATGATTCAATGGACTTTCATATAATTAGCAGTTATTTTTTTTATTTAAAAAAAAAAGCCAAATTTTCATGTAACCTGCAAAACATTTCACCGTTTGGTTGTTAACCAACACTGATCCAGGTTTCATAAACATTATTTGTACATCATTACAGACAAGGAAGAATTTATACATTATTAAAAATAAATGTTAACATGCTTACCAAGTGACCTCAATGTTTTTAATTCGGTTAATCAGACATGCTATATGTCATATTTGTGTAGATACAGTATCATGTCAAGCACAGACAAAATTAATTAAAAATGGGGGTCCTAGCTAAATCACCCAGATTTTGAGTTCCTCTGTGTGAGAAAGAAAACAGAAGGCAAAGTTTCTTCCATTTCCCTAAAACAACCGACAGTTTAGTGTGTTTTTATGGGAACTGCTAAACTGAAACACTGCTATTAAAAATCATGTTGATAGATCAACTTGGCAATAAAGTTAACCATACTATGAAATCAAATGCAATTTATCTAGCAAAATGCAAAGGTATTTCTTCCATAGCTACTACTTTTTTTGCTGATCACTGTTGACAATGCAGGTCCATGCTTATACACAGAGATGTAATATCTCTTTATAGAGAGTCTTGTAACTGAGGCTTTGAAAGGGGATGTGTTTTGTCAATCTTTTGCAAATGAGCAATGACAACACAGAAGAGACTGCTCACTGCTTCCCTTCCACCATCCCTGCTGTACTTTTTGTTATTGAGAGCACTAAGGATATTTATTGATAAAAACTGAAAAACTGTTACTATCTATAATTTAAAAAGTAATGTTTTTAGTTTTGTAGCAGAAAAAAAAAAAGTATTTTAAGACTTAAAACTCAAGCAAGTTTTCCCCAAAAAAGTAAGACTGTTTAAATATATTCATTAGTATCGTAGACTTTCACAATTTTTTGTTGTCATTGTTTTAAAAAGTTCATAGCACTCAAGATAGCAAAAAAAAAAGGCTTAAGAAGCCACCCTATTACATCCTGCAGCTGTGTATGTTTCAACAGTTTTTTGTCTTAATGGTAAAAACAAAAATGTTTGCCTGGAAATCATTCTAATCAGATATGAGATGCTGGTAAAGAAGGCAGTGGGAGAAAGTTGCTGGAGCAAAACTGATGTCTTACTTTCCAGTAAGTGTTCTTAACCCAGTAAGGAAATAAATTCTGAAAAAATTGATTATATATCTGCAGCAGCAGAAATAATGCATGCAATAACACCAACAGTCCTGCAAACTATAAGACCTACTGTGTATACACAAAGATTCTATGCACATGGGCAGGATTATTTGGCATTATTTACACTTTAGATATGGTAGATGCCTGGTACATTAAAGATGTCTCATCTAATATCACAGCACATGCTGCTCTGGACACTGGATGGGATTTGTCTAACTTGAAAAGTTTTTCCTTTTCTAAGACACCTAAGACACAGGAAAAATAAAGAATAGAATACTGAAAAATAAAGAATTTTGAAGAAAATCAGGAATCTCTCCTGTGTATTGTATTTGTGATTAACACTTCTAATATGAATGCATAAAAAAGACTTGTTTCCTCAACGATTGCCTCCTTCAAGTCCATGTGGACTTGAAGAATACTATTCCATCTGAAGCTTACAGCTGAGATTTATTGCTTTCAATTTGGAAAGGTATGCCAGCATTTAAATAGAATATAAGTAAACAAAGAGAAAGGTAGCACACTGTGCCAGATTACTTTAACTAATATGGAACACGAATTATCAACTATACCTAGTAGTAAAATGAACTCTAAGTCATTTATTTATCATCATAACATTAGAAGTGTCATTTGGGAGTTTCTATCCTGCTATTATTTTTGTTGTTGTTACTTTCAAAAAAAAAAATAGTGACCTTAGTGCTATTTGCATTTGGTAAATTGAACGCTATTTAGCATGATTAAAGTTAAAAAACATGTATGTGTAAGACATATGTCATGAAAATGCACATAGAATTATAGAGAAAGACCTGCTAATGGTTACATAGTTCTTTTCTCCGCAGATGGATTAAGCAGATTGATGACTTGTGTTTCCTTGAGAACTTTCCTACAGATAAGTAGTTGCCAGTAGTAATATCAATGCCTACCCTTGAAACATACACAACAGAATATTGTTATTGTTATTATTATTATTATTACTATTACTATTATTATTTGAATACGCTGTTTTCCCTTCTTCATCTGACTAGGCCTTAGGTAGTTCCCAGAAATATGTAACATACAAACAAGCACATGTAGTTGTATGGAAAGATGTGAACCTGTATTTTCATGCCTAACAAATTAAATCTGGTTAAATATTTCCTTAGGAAAAGACACTAATGAACTTATTCTGTAAAATGGTTTTGTTACATAGTTATACCTGAGACATTTTTCAGAAATATTCTCTGCCACATATGGCATAGTAGAAGTTGTCCTCTGATCATGCCTATTAAGAAGATTCCAAAATATCCTATTTGTCCTGATTTTATCATGTCTTCCTCTATTGCGCTCTGAATTTACTTTCTGCAAGTTAAAATACTAAGCCATGAAACATTGCTGAAGTAGATGAAAAATACTTGTACAATTTTTTTTTATATTTTTTTTTTACCAGATTAGCATTGAAGGTTACAATTTCCTATGTACAGGATGGCAACAAGCATATGCAGTGGCAAAAAGAATGTTTTATAACATTCACAACTGCCTCTGATCATCCAAAATAATAAAATCATCTGAGGAGCTTTCAAAGAAACATCATCCAGGTAGATGGCACAAGATCAGCTGATGAACCCACACACAAAGTATCTACTGCAAATGAAGCAGCTATACTTAAGTAAGAACAAAAACTATATAGGCAATCAAGGTCTCACCAAAGCCAACCTACCATGGGGAAGATGTCTTTCTGCACTCACTATAATCATTCCAGAGAAAGACCGATATCCAATGTGACAGAATCAACAAAAAACACATTTGTAGAGGTTGACAGCAAAACAAAGAACATAGCATAATATATCTGAAGCAAAATACATACTAAACTCTGAAAAGAATAAAATGACACCACATGTTTTTGCTGTGTGCAGCTGAGGAATGATAGGTGCAGATTTGGGCTCATTACCAAACATCACCAATTCCAGAATGTAGCTATCAGTTAGAGCTCTAATTCACAATGGAGCTGGGTTGGCTAAAGCCACCATAATCTAAATAACTATATGAATAATTGATATACAGAGCAAATTTCAAAGTAAAACCGGACATTTGTAATGATTATACTAAAATCTACAAATCCAGCAGAAAAGTTGTTTGTTTGTTTGTATGTTTTAAACTTGTGAGAGTGAAAGTAAATCTTCATGTTTCACAACTGGTGAGTATAAAACCTCTAGACATCTTATTCCATGAATATTTTTCCATAAGATTTCTTTTGCCTTTCTTTGAGAAACTCTATAGATATTAATACTATTGAACACTGAATAAAGAACTGAACATTCTTTATGCAATAAAGAAATGAAGAGCATAGAAATACCAGAGGTTTTGAATTGTCAGTGTAAGTAGGAATATAGACATGAAAATTCTTTCAAAGCTGTAGTATGTGATTTTAAACTTTCCTAAAAATAGTGTTGTTTCAAGGTTTTCATTTTTTTTCACACAATAACTCCTACAACCCAAGAAGTATCTTCTAAATAACTGAAAAAAAATAGACTTTTCTGCAGTACATTCTAAGCTTTGAAAGGAAGAATTTGATGAGCTTAAAATAATTATGAATAATTTATTGTCTACAGTTAATAGTGGGAAGGAATGTAGAGGTGGTGACTATCTCAAGATGTCACAAGTAGAGCGTCAGGCAATTTGAGTCAATGTAACTGATTGTTTTGAATTTTAAATTCATAAAATAATTTAATAAATTGATAGATGCATTTTAATTTGACTGGAAATACAAACAATTGTCACATGGCAATAAAATGTGGAAGTGGCATTTCTCTCATCACAGACAAAAAATATTATGCCGTACTGATAAATATACAGTACTCTAGGAAAACCATACCTTGTATTCACCTTAAATTGTTTAATCTCTCTACTCAGTCCACATTTTTACAGAAATAACCAATATGGCCTTAATCCTAACTCAGTCACAATAATCTTGTTGTTAATTCTCTTGAGCAGGAGCCAAAGGGCCATGTATGAAAATGGGGGAATGTAGAAATTAATGCATAAAGACTAAGTAAACTCTGGTTGACATATAAATTATCATCTCTTCCTTGCAGAAAGGAAGGAAGCGTGGAAGCACACTTTTGCCTTTTGGCAGGCCAAGCTTCTTATCTTTCTTTTTTCCTCCTTCATTTTATTTTATTTTATTTTATTCCCATTCATCAATTGTAAAGTAACTCATAAAGATGATGTGCTCAATTATTAATCATGTATCATTCAAGTCTGGCAAGTACCTTGAGAAATAAAAATGCACAGAAGGCTTAGAATTAAATCCCACCTCAGGAGTTTTACCTAAAAATAGTTAGTTCCTGTATCAACCACATCCTGTTGATTAAATCACTGAAGTACCCAACTGGAATTCTAAATATTCACAAACAGACAAAGGCACACGCATTTTAAAAAATGGTAATAATTGCTGAATGATTTGATGTGACCCCACTGAAATTCAGCTATTATCCCTGCTGCACAAGTACAAAGAGAGAAATATTGTGCTATTGAAAGTGTATGTAAAGTCATTCAATGGTTGGATTTGTCTGGCCAGATTACATTAAGACAAAAGTGATCTTATTGAGAAGGCCTGATTAAATTTCATTAAAACGCAAAGTACCCTATAAATAAAGATCCATTTAAATTTGAAAATCTATCAATTTTGAAAACACTATTTGATTCTGAGAGAGGAAAAAAGGTGGGAGAACTGTAACTCCTAGGTTTATTTGTTCTTCCATAAGATTTTCTTATAACAAAAGGAGGCATTGAATCCCTTTCTCTAAGACTGAGTGTAAATTGCAAGGTTTGATATAGTAAGGGTGGTTTCTGCAGGAAGAGAGGGGGCTGCCCTATGGCAGACACAACTGATTCTTGCGCTTAAATAGACCCACTGCTGGCCAAAGCTAAGTACATGGGAAAGCATATTATTATGAAAAGTCAGCAAATGCTGATAAGAAAGACCTCACAAATTCTCAGTTGCAGAGTGCATGATATGATGCATGACTGATTTTTGACATTTCAGAAAGTTTTTCTGGCTGTGACAAAATATTTTTGCAAATGTTCTTGAGTTTAGTATTAGATCTCAGAGGCAAGTTACTCTATAACATATATCATGTATGATTCACTTTCTAAAGTGTGTCTTCCTTCCTGCTTCATTCCAGGTTAAAGTGAAAACCAAAATGGTACTGCCTAAGTGGTCTAGTAGTTTCAGTTTAAGTAAAATTGCACATCTAAACCCTATCCAAGGAACAGTAGCATCCTCTTTGGTCAGCCTAAGAGCTGGAGCACACACCTCTAAGCCACATAAAAAGAAGTTTAGCCTTCTTATTTTCTTCCGCTCAGTAACAGCTTCTTTGGAAAAAAAAACAAAAAACAAAAAAACAAAAAAATCTTTTACCTTGCTTCAGTGTTTCTAAAATTTTTCTAGAGAGTTGCTGATGTTACAATATATAGAAAAGACATGGCTAATCAGGCTGGTAGAGTCTGGTCAACAAACTGGTCATATATGAAATGTAGTCTTTATTAGCAACAATCATAGAAGTACACAAACAACATTCATACAGAAATTCTTGCTATGCTCTTGGTTGACTACTTCAAGAGAACAAATGGTTCTTGGATCGCTGCCTGACACTGACTTGACAAAGATGATTGTTCTTTTCTATTTTCTTCCCTGTTTTGCTTTTCTGCACTGGGGTTTGCTAATGGGTCCTCAGAACGCTTACGTATTCATGCATTTATTTTCTACTGCAGTCCTTTAAGTCTCATTGGAATAAAATCAAAAGTGAAGAAGAAACTTTTATGTGTCACTAAACTAGAAGTATTTTTCCCACAATGGTAATGTGTAAGATTGTTCAGCATAAAAAGGGTGGGAAAAAAACACAACATTAAGTCAGAGAGAGGAATTTGGATTATTTTTTCTTAGAACACTGCCTTCTAAAAATGAGAGACTAGCAATATTATTGGTGTCTAGAAATTCAAGGGCAAAGATTTGATTAGCAGGGAAATTCAAAGTTACCTAGATGCTAGAGTATTTTGTCAAGGAAGAAGTCAATATAACAGAATCCCTTCATTTGTTATTATGAGAAGAAAGATGAGAACATTATTCTCATGCTTCAATTATTTCAAATAATAATGTGATGAAATTAAATAGTTGCTTAACAGAGCATGTATTGCTAGCTGAGAAACAATACTTTAAAAAAAAAAATAGGAAACAAGTTGCATTTAGAATTTAGTCTTGAAAATATAAATTCCAATGTCTTCTGGTGACTATGTAAACAGACCACAGTTTTTCCTCAGATAGGTGAGGGACTGCAGAGTTAAATTCTCAGAACCTGTTTTGAAACTGATTTTGTAGATTCAAATGGCAGATATTGTGAGTTATCCCCCATACTGCTATGTCACGAGGTTCAAATATTATTTGGATCCATTCTGAGCTGTTATGATACCAGTGATGATACAGATACACTCAGTATTATAAAGTGTGGAGGAAACGACTAAAACAGACTTGTCCAGTCAAAAGTAAAAAAAGTACTAAAAAGAAACATAGTACCTGCTAAAACATATGGGAAACAAAGAATAAAAACCTTGGTAGTTGTTTAGTGAAGAGAAAATGAAGTAGAAAATAAAGAAAATTCTCATTAACAAACTGATAATAAATTCCCTCAATAAAAGTATTACAATGATTTGAAAGAGAATAAAAATATTGAGTTAATATGCTCAACAGTTAGGTGCCTTTGCCCTTAGATCTGAATTTACACTAGTGCAGTGATTCTGGTTACACTAGTGCAGTGATTCTGGTTACGCTATGTGACAGATGAAGAAAACAGACAGAGGTAAAAAGAAAAAAATGTGTATGGTAAAATAAAAATTCACACAGAACTCAGCATACTATGGATAATCTCAACCCAAAGAAAATTACCTCGTTAAATCTCTACAAATATCTCGATATTTTGGTGCATGGTGAACTGTTAATTATAGCATGCAATTAATCATACTTTGAGTTTCCTCACATAGTAGACAACTTTGTAACACTTTCTAAATGTATTTTTATATCATTAGATAACACATCAGTGTTTCATTTCTGTATACAGAATTATAAAACCATTTGTGGCTTTCCCTTATGGAAAAGAGAGAACTCAGAAGAGATCACAGAATCACAGAATCACACAGAATTATCAAGGTTGGAAAAGACCTAAAAGATCATCCAGTCCAACCATCACCAATACTCCCCAGCTAAATCCTATCCCTCAACACAACATCCAAACGTCTCTTGAACACCTCCATGTTCGGTGACTCAATTCAGCAGAAGAAAAATAAAATGATAAATGGCATGAAAGAAAATCAACTGATATTATTCAGTCTTTATTAATGCAAGAATGGTTTTCATTGAAGCAAGAGCAGACGCAAAAGATCTTGCCCAAACTTAAATTTCATACAGATTGATTGGAAGACTGAAAATGTTCATAGAATATAAATCCATGTAGACACATGTAGAGTCAGGAGATTTCTAAAGTGAAAGTGAGTGGAGGTTGAAATTAGTATTAAGTGGAAGGGCTAGGTCATAAATTTGTTTTACTCTTCCTTTTTCCAATGCATTCTCTTTTGGATGATTGTGGATACAATGCACATCTTGATCTTCAGCTTGAGCCTCAACAGTTTACAAAAATGCAGTAAGTTCCCTAAGCATTGTCACTCACTGAGGTCACTCAGTGAAACTGTAGGTGAATCTTCAAAACTAATTGACTATTTGAAATGAATGAACTTAATATATTCTGAGTACCTACCACAGAATTTTTTAAGTTTTTTATAGTCTGAAAACTTTGCTTCTATTTCTATGAGATTGAAAGGCAGATTTATTCATTTGTTGAATTATTGACGCATCTCAAACTTCCGTCTTTCTGCCTGTCTCTTTTGGGTAAGTATTCCACCCCTCTTTTTCCTACTATACTCAGCTTCTTAGAGATTTTGTCTTGTACGCACTGATTTTTACAGTCCCACTGAAGTCACATTCTGTTCCACTTTTTTTTTTTTTTTCCCAATACATTTCCAATCAAGCTTTAATTTGTAAAGTTTTTTGTTTGTTTGTTTGTTTTTCCTGGAATTCACATTCTCTTTGAAATCCTATCCCTTGCATTATTTAGGGTGACTTCCAGAATCATTTAATGTTGCTGAGATGAGAAATGTATAAATCTCTACAAAGATAGCAATAAATAAATGAATATTTTAAAGTTTTGCTGATACCTGGAGAATGTCTACAGATTAATAAACAACAATCAACAAAACAAACAAACAAACAACAAAATAACCAACAAAATTTCCAATGAAACATCTTCTTCCTGCTTTAATATTCAAATTTTATCTCCAAATTTTTGTTTTTCATCAATGAACATCATACTGCACATGAGTTTTTAAAATATATCCTTGTCCAGTATCTTGATAGCCATACAAACAGCTGGCTTTTCTACCAAGATTTTTGTCCAGAATTTTTGGTGCATATACCAAGACTGCTTGGTGGTGGAAATCTAGTCAAATTGTTCATGTAGGCATAGTCATAATTTTCTATTGTTATGCACAGATAAGCAATAATAATTCCATCATTTTAAAACAAGTTTATCAACATCTCAGCTTAATTTCTCATATGGTCATTTTTTCTCTGTGTAATATTTTTCCTGAATCTTGACAACATGAAGTAACACAAAGCTTTCAATTGAATAAAATCATGAACCATTAAAAGTTATTGTTTGTTTTCCAAGGTGGTAAATTTGACTAAATTTGGCTATTCTGCACTTTGTCACTGGCAGTATATCATTTCTTTATCTTTCTTTTCTAATAGAGTTTCCTATTAATAATAGTGACAACTTACACTTATATAGTCCTTCCTTTTAAGCTATCCTAATGCACTTTGTAAACTATACATTAGAAAACTTTATCCTCCATTTCATTTCATCCACATCTCAACTGAAAAAGGATAACTAGTTATTCTGCAACAACTTCTTAGTAGTTCTAAGCAAAAGAGATCAAAGAGAAAATACATGAATAAATTCTCAGATATGTACAATCTAACTAGCTAAAGTAAGAGGTCTGTAATCTGATTTTATTTTAACGAAGGGGACCAAGGGTATTTATTAATAATAAAAAGTCAGAAAGAATCACTTTTTTGACATTTTACTTCTTTGGTTTACCATAATTTTGGTTTACCATTCCTTAAACAAATCATTGTTTCAAAGCAAATATTTACCACCTGTTCATAAGACAGCATACTTATTTCCTGCTTCAGGTTATAAAATTACTATAGCGTTAAGAAATTATCTTGTGCTAACTTTGAAAATACTGACTAATTCTGGCATCAGTGGCTGCCAGCATTGTTTTCAAAATCAACAGGGTATTCAACATTCAACATTAAAGTGGAAGTCACATTTGGTTTCCATCAACAAGTCCTTTATTCTACGATGAAAGTACTTTGATAATCCGAAAACTTTTATTTAAAGTGAAATTAGCCTTGATTCACACAATCTAGGTTTCAAGATTCACGCAATTAAAGTTACATCATCTTCACTGACAGCACTCGGCTGTATGTGTTGCGGAAACTCGGAATTACCTACTAGTTTTCTTATTTCTAATTGGGAAAGATTTCAGATCAGTAGTAAAACCAGCATACTTCTAACAAAACTCAGAAATACTTGCCACCTGAAAAGTCATCTATTGTAAACACAAGCTCATACATAAAATAATGCTAAAATGTTGATTGCTTAAAATTAGTCAGTATTTTGCCCTCAAAAGAAAATATTTTACTTCAAAAAACAGCATCCGGAAAAAATACAATAAATATTTTATTTCTTTATTCTTTAAGAAATGTTGTACCATAAATATCATTTAGTCATTACTTTATCTAAATTTCTCTCTTATACCCACATCTAAATACGTGTTACAACTAGACTAGAAATGATTCAATGATCAGACTTGCACTATGTGGCTAAGTCTTCATTTTTCCAGTCTTTGTATTCCTTACACAAATTTGCTAGCTCAACTATCTCTTTCTTTTCAATTTAAAACTGACTTACCAAACGTGACACTCATTAGTGGCTTTTAGGAGCATATCAGTTTTCAGAAAGGTTATTGCACGAATCATTCTGTATTGCAGGAAAGAACACACTGATTCTCAAGGTCTCTTCATCCTACTTGATAGGCTTTTATAAAAGTTAACAATGAAGTCAGATAGAAATTATAACTTGGACAGTTTGGATCATGTACTGGTGCCATGTCATGCCAATATAACCTTTTCCAATCAACTGCAAATTATATAGGATTAAGGCGAAGGGTAGTGATTATTCTAATCCATATTTTTACATTCTTTTGTATGTGTTATATTCTAGCATAAATTGTCAAAGACATGATGATAATACATACTGTGAGTATTTTTAAAAGCTATTTGGACACATACATTATAGAGTATCAGATGGCAATGGATAATCTAAGTTGTTAACTGTACCTTAAAAGCTGTGTTTATAGACCAGATAGCTGCTCAGTGATGTGTTAAAGGGCAGACATCTGGATCATTGCAGCATCTGTATGAACAAAAGCAGACTGTTGATTTCACAATCATTTTTGACCTCTGAATAATTTCAGTCTGACTGTGCAAGAACTCCATTTCAAGCAGACAACAATATTATAAACATGTCAATTATTGTCGGCCATCAATATATGGCTGCTGAGTAAGTGATTCAGTCCTTCCAGAACTGGTATTTAGTTCTGGCATCTGTTTTTCTTGGCTTCTTTTTGTGCTGACTCTGCCAGCTTCCAAAATTACTCCTCTTTTCTCCTCTGACACTTTCCTTTGCTTCTCAATTTTCCTTAGCTAGCAATACACTAACCTGACTGCATTTTGTGGTCTCATTTTTCAAATTCAGAGTGAAATCCATTGTATAATACCAATAAGGATGTTTCAAGTTTCAGCATGTTGTTTAATGTTAGTTCCTCACTGACCTAGCTCCAGAAGGTTAGAGCAGTGAGAGTAAACTTGGAGAGGTCTGAATTCACTGAAAGAGGTAAACTTGGGATAACAGAGACTTTTTCCTTGCAAGTACAAATTTCATAAACAGGGTTAACAAAACAAGTTAAGACATCAAGAAAGTGTGAGAATCCTTTGGGTTTTTTTGTTTGTTTGTTTGTTTGTTGTTTTGTTTTGTTTTGGCTCAAAGCTTGCTTCCTGAGGTGTTTCTTGTGATAAGACTGACTTGTCTAGGAGATGTGTGATGGGTGTTGCCATGTGCCAATCAACATCACTGTGTGGACAATTTTAGCTGTTTGTCTTCAGGAGATAGTGCTCAGGACAGTTTACTGGCAGAAGATCTGGCCTGTGACTAAAAAATTCCAGCTTGCTAAGGGAAACTGGGGGATGATGCCATTGTATCCTGTGAAGGCAAGATACAAGTTGGTGCCTCCCTGCTCCCTCTTATCTGCTGGCAAGGCCAGGAAAATAGGAATAAAGGAGTTTCTGCTGAGATTGCAAAGCCGGAAACTGCCACTCCAAGGAGAGCTGACTCAACCACTTTGGAACCATTGAAAAGTGGCCATCATCGCCATGGTCACCATCGCCACCATCGTTGCCAACAGAACAACAATGCCCGACGACCCACCACTTCTGAAGATCAAAGACTGAACTACAAACCATGCTGGATCCATGGTGATGACTATCTCCCTCTTGTCTTCCTATAAAGACTCCCTACTTCTTCTTTCCTATCTTTTCTATCGCCCTCCTTCCCTTCCCCATTACCCTAATTCATAATAGTGTCCATCCTCCCCTTCCCCACCTCCCTAATTAACATCTATAATAAACTGGTCGGACCAACATTTGAAGCATTGTTTCTTAATTTCATACCGGGTATACAGATATTAAAAGAACCTCCTCTCCCTACTATAAATTGGAGAGAGACAGAAAGGTATTCAAAACCTGAAGTTTAACAGCACTAGAAGGACTGCAAAGATATAAAAAAAATTATTTTAAATGGTATTAACATCTCTATGCTCTGGACAGCCGTCTAGTACTTGGCGACCCTGCACATAGCAGGGGGTTGAAACTAGATGATCACTATGGTCCTTTTCAACCCAGGCCATTCTATGATTCTATGATTCTCTAAGGATGAAAATAGGTTTTCATTGCCACTTCATCAATTCTTTCTCTTTTAATTGAGATAAAGAGCGTTTCACCTGTGTGTATTGAAAGAACCTAAATAGCTAACAAACTTGGACCAGTCAGGTACCTTAGAATCTACAGGCAGCACTGAATCTATCACACAGTAAAATAACTCATAACACTGCATGATACTGCCTAAAACTACGTAGAATCTAGCAACCTCTCATGAAAATGATCCAGCTTCCGGCACAGTAGTTTGTAATGTAAATGCATTGATAATAGCCAAGATCAGAGACAAAATATAGATTTATAGGATCTTTAGTTTTAACCTTAAGGGGCATTTTTAATGTTAATCTAGAATTCTAATTGGATTATCTGAGAAGAAAGAAAAAAAAAAAAAGCTAAAAATGCATGTTCAAATAACCTATCCAATATCGTTAAAATGACTAAATTCCAGACACTGCATAGAACAACTCAAATCACATCACAACTGTATTCACTGTTCCTTTTAGTAGTATACTATCTATCTATCTATCTATCTATCTATCTATCTATCTATCTATCTATCTATCTAATTTATGTATTGCATACAATGTAAACAGAAAAAGAAAAGAGTTCAAAATGAAGACCTTGGTAATGGAAAATGGAATAACAGTAACAATGATCAATGTCACATTTTTTAGGCAGATGAATGTGCAGGTACAGATGTAATTAGAAACTAGTTTTCTGGACGGTCTGAGGGACTGCATTCTGTAATAATAAGAGGATAGAAAAAAAGTTCTTGAGGTAGCTGTTTTGTTAGATTCCTGTATAATAATTTCAGTGCTGTTCAGATACTGATGCCATCACCTTTGGCAACAAAACAAGGGCTTTTTGCAAAAGAAAATCTTAAGGTATTAAGAAAGGTGATTCAAATTACCTATTTTACTGATATTTCTCTAGCATTAATTCAACAAAGGTCACAGAGCAATGTATTTAAGACTCTTCAAAATGTTCTGGGGCTCCTGTGAGTCCTTTTAGGATATCTGGGCAAAAATTAAAGGTAGTCAGATTCTTTTAAAGACTTCAGAAGATGATCCCCTCCTCATTTCAGTGAAAGTCTGCCCCCTGGAATCTTCTTTTATTCATAGAAAGAAAAGACAATAATTTCAAAATCACCATTGATATAAGGAGTATATTCTTCTGTCTTTATTTGTAGTATTAATGCAATTTCATTTCATCATCACTTTCTTCTTTGATTTTTACAGGTCCCTTCTAGTCTTCAGCAGATTACCAAATCTTTAAGTGCAAGGCTCTTGAGCTAGTTACATATTCTACAGGGTTCCTCCACTTTTCCACATGAATACAAGAGATTTTTCAGCACTCCAGTATTTTCTAATCCTGTGCTTGATTCTCTTCCTTAAATATGATCTGCATTAGCTTACAAGTGTAAGTGATATTTGAAACCCCAATCCATGATTCACTTTCATCTTTGAAGGAGAAATAACAAAATTGATTTCTGGGATTCCGTCAAAATCCTGCAATCCAACTTGTATATTCTGTATGTAGTAAAAATATGCTTTCTCCTCCTGTCTTTCCCCAAGTGAAATTAAGTTGTGTTCTTAACGAAGCATCAATTCTTTGTGTATTTTTCTACTGCAGTTCATCTTTGAAAACCATGGCCGTAAATTCCAATATTTCATAGAGAATGTAATAATCATTATGATGTGCTTCCAAAGAGAAATGGAACAGAAAAGATTGGTAAGATAGGAGAATCAAGCAGTCACATAGGTTATTTGGCCTCACAAATTTGGCTTACAAATTTTCTTTCATCTGCCAAGACAGCATTTGAATACAATAAAGTTAATCCCCTACAGCATACCTCAGCAACATTTCCCAGAGATTTTATGTGCCTTTTAATAGAAACATTAAGAAACATGTCATTATTTCTTACTCTCTGAATGAGTAATTCATAGACCGTTACTGATTGTGAGCAATACTAGTAATAATTTAAATGGTATCAAGATATTTATCTTATTTTCTAATGCCACCAATTCTTACTTTTGCTACTGAATATCACATTATAGAAAATGAAACAGGTAAAAATAATATGCAGAGAATTCTCTTTGAGAAGGATTCAGAAGAGTATTTCTAAAATAAATAACTTTGAATTTAGCTATGAATTGTTGTTATCTTCAAATGTTTCTTTTCTTCCTTACATATATTTTCACTAAACTACGTACTGAAATAAAAGTGTCCTTTAATGGACAGTATATAGATAAGACAGGGAGCTGGATCATCATTCTCTGCTGTTTCAGTGTTGTGATTTCTTTATTTTGATATCTGTAACTCTATCAGAAGTGTTATTTCTAAATAACAAGATTAATTAATTAATAACAAGATTGTTTAATTAATTAATTAATGGAAGACTGGTGAAACTGGTAGTTTCACCTCAGCTAAAGTTCATAGACTATTATAAATATTCTGATGATTTTAAAAGTTAAGTAATAAACTTATAGCTACATTTAATAACAACAAATCAACAAAGGAAAAATTCATTCTGCCAATTCTTTATTTTCAACCGCAAGTAGTCAAAGTGCTCATTCAAAGCAGTCATTTCTCATAAGGTCATCAATTTTTACCCATGACAGTAATGGATTAAATCTTTTTCACCTGTAAAAAAATATTATACTCCTTACTCTACACTATGGTCAGAATATTGTATTTTTTTTTTTAATCAAGATAGGTTTGTTAAGCTGATTGTATGGCTTGTGATTCCTAAGACCATTCTTCAAGGTATAAGCAGGAGTAAATTTTAATCCAGTCAAACAGTAGCAAATGTGAATCCAAGGGTTTCATTTAGAGTTTAAAGTGAGAATGTCACCCTCCAAAGAGGGTGAATATTTTCAAGTTCCCAGAATGTTTTCAAGTTCTTATTTCCTTCTATTATCTGTGTCTTTTTGCCACAACGCAAAGTTGCAACACCTAGGCACTTGGTTAACAACATAACTGTAAGAAATGCCTATTCTAATTTGATTTTATAGTTTGGATTTGTGAACACATATGTTGGCATTAACTCAGACAGTATATGAGCCTATCTATGGCTCTGCTTTGAGAAGCAGAGGCTATGAGGAAGTTCTGCTAAATTACGGGAAATTCTAATCTTTCCCATTTCCTGAAGCTTCTTCTTTTTAGTGATGGAACATGTATCTTCTCTGTCTTTATATAATTATTTCATTTTTCATGTTGCAGGAACCATATTGATTTTTTATGTCACATTTCCTAGTTCTTAGGACTTCTCTATAATTTATAACTTTGTTCACTAGCTCTATGCTCTGATCATCCCCTTTTCTAGCTGACATTCTTTTCCTCTCAACTGTGGAAGATAAAACTGTTTTGTTCCCTTGAATTTACATATATTAGCTTGATTTGTTGGTATTTTTCTGCTAAATCTGAATGATTATAGTCAAGCACAACAAGTATGCTATTTATTTTTTCCCTAGTGTTCTTAAGGTTCAACAGACTTACTCCAGTAATTGACTGGTATACTCTTTCCATATTTTAACTCAACAGGCCCTTAAATCAGAATGTTCACTGTGTACTCACAAAAGCATCCTACCTTTCTCCTGAAACTGTAAAATATTTCTGTGCTATTTTTTAGAAAAGGAATCAGCATGAACGACAGATAAAGAATAATACTTATTTAGCTGAATCAACTGTCTACAGTCACTATGTACCCAGATAGGTTGCTCTGAAAGTTATGCCTCCTATTTATTTCCATGGAAACTAGAACAGCTACGAAGGCCACAATGACATAGATCAATGAAATAAATTCTCAGCTACAAAGCACTATTTTTTCAGCATAGTTACCACCATTATCTACAGATTTCCACCAGTGATGAATCAAATCCTACATGCCATTCTTCTCAAGTTTTATTTTTACATTTTACTTAGACTTCAGCCAAGTGTTATAAATAGGCCAGAAAATCCTGTTCCGCCTATGTTTTTACTGAACAGTTTAGGAGAATTTCTTTTAAAGTCCTCTGGTTATCCTTTTCTTGTGTATAGCTGAAATTTGAATACTCTTCTAGAGTAGAAACATATAATTTTTATCAAAGCTTCAGAATAGATGAAAACAGCTTATACTACTCCACAGGCTTATTACGTAGATGCATATATACATGTATAAGATGGACATTCATGTTTCCTTCTCTTTCTTGTTTTTCCAGATTCTAGCAATTTATGCTTTTGAAAGGGAATTTTCTTTTGACTTTGTTTTTAAATACTCAATCTCCCCTGAACAAAACTGTTCTGTCTTTACCGAGAGACTTCTGTGACCTTGGTCAAATTACTTCAGGGCTGTGTCTCCATTTTCTTTTTAGACTCATGCTGATCTCTTTAGCGTGCAGCCTACTGGGACAAAGTTTAGCTGTACATTTCCGGAGTACCTAGCAAAATAAAATCCTATTCTCATCTTGCAGTGTAATACACCTGTAAAAGAAGTAATGAAAAGAAAAAAACATGACCACTTATATAGATCTTTCTAAATGCTCTGAAACTGGGCAGACTTTGGCTTGCTTAAATCTTCAGTGGCTCATAATTCCGAAGTAAAACCTACTTAGGTTGCTTCAAAAGTAATGCCTCCTACTGATTTCCAAGGAAATTACAACAGATACGAAGAGCACAAAACCCACCATTTGATAGAGCAAATTCCCACTACAAAACAGTTTTCCAACATAGTCACCTCCGCAACCATGCATTTTTATCAGCCATGAATGAGACCCTGCATGCCTCTCTCATAAAAATCTGTATGAATGGAGATGAACCGCTGTTGCTGTCACTGCTGCTGAAACGCACCACTGACTGCTTGATTGTGCTCACATTCATTGTTTGGTCTTCATAAACATTAAGGAAGCACCAGTGAATGGGCATAATCTTTTCCATAGGAAGGAATTAAAAGACACACATTTGCTTTATCTGTTCTTATACATCAGATGCCATTTTGTCAGATTGCTACTCTGCTGCCATCTGTCTCACCACAACAAAATGTAATAGAATATTAGTGGGAATGTTCAACCTCTACTGCCATACCACCGCCATCGCTGTCCAACATAATAAAATAGGAGGCACTACATTCAGATCAGCCCTTGCACTGACCAGCATATTGAGTGGCATTTATTGTGACAATTTAGTCTGACTTTAATGTAAAAAGCTTCTCCAAATTAATTTTTATTTAACTTAATTTAAAATAATGTGTGCATTTTTTTTAAGGAGAAAAAGAAAGATCTAAGCTAGTGACCTTATCTTCTGGTAAATTGTTCTACGGTCTAGGGAAGCCACACTTACCAATCTAAAACCTCCTGCATCTTATTTCCAGTATACATACTATTTCTAATTTCCTTCTTTTTTTTTTCTTTTTTTTTTTTTTATGACTGGCATAGTTTAATGGATTGTAGTCAATGGCACAGAGTCTAGCTAGGGACAACTACTAGTGTTCTCCAGGGGTCTGTACAGTGTCCAGTCCTGTTTAACATCTTCATAAATAACCTAGATGAAGGGAGAGAATCCACTCTCAGTTTGTGTTTACATGAAGCTGAGAGGAGTGGCTGACGCATGAGAAGATTGTGCTGCAACAAGACCTGGACAGACTGGAGACTTGGGTGGGGAGGAACTTGATGACGTGCAACAAGGACAAGAGTCCTACACCTGGGGAGGAACAATCATATCTGTCAGTAGAGATTAGGAACTGGCCTTCTGGAAGGGATCTCTGTAGAGAAGAACATGGGCGCCCTGGTGGACAACAAGTTGTCCATGAGTCAGCTCATGTGCTCTTGTGGCCAAGAAGGGCAAAGAGATCCTGGAGTGTATTAAAAAGAGTGTGCTCAGTGGGTCAAGGGGGGGTGTTCCTTCCCCTCTGCTCTGGCAGGTGAGGCCTCACCTGGAGTACTGTGCCCCATTCTCAGCTCCCAGATTGAAGACAGGGAAATTTTAGAGAGACTCCAGCAGAGGGCCAAAAAGATTTTAAAGGGCCTGGAGCATCTCCTTTATGACAAAAGGCCAAGAGTGTTGGGAATCTTGAGTCTGGAGAAGAGAGAAAATCTCATAAGTCTTCACAAATATCTAAAATGAGGGAGTCTAGCTGATGCTAGTGGTATCTTTTTGATGCCATGCAGCAACAGGACAAGGGGAAACAGGCAAAAAAACGGAACACAGGAAGTTCCAAATGAACATGAGGAAGAACTTGAGGATGACATACTGGAGGCTGCCAAAGGAGGCTGTGAAGTCTGGCGATATTCAAAACTGCATAGGCACTTTTTTGTGTAAGTTAAGCGTAAGTAAGTCTAAGGAAACTGCATTAGTAGTGAATTTGGATTAGGTGACCCCCAGAGGTCCCTTCCAACACTATGATTGACCTGTGATTTTGTATTTTGCAATTGCAGATGGGTTGATTGCAGTCAACTGTCTTTAAGACCTAACAGATATCTGTCTACATATATGTTCGTATTACTAAACATCTCTTAAATTCCTGTCTACAACTAGTAAATCTTAAGTGAGAGTACTTATATCTGCACTCTCCATTTACTACCTTCTTAAGTTACTATTTACTGACCACGATGGCTCATTTTCTTTAGTCCATTGCCATACCAAGCTAACGGGCTAAAGGGATATTAAAAAATCATCAAGAACTGCATGGTCACAGCATTGTTCTTAGCCATAGTTCTTGATTACTACTGCAGTTAGACATAGGAAAAAAACAAACAGCACTGAAACCAAATACAATTCATTTAAATTAGTAATCTTACAAAATTAAGGTCACTCAATGAGTTTAACCATGTGCCCAGTGTGTAGTCCAGTTTTGCAGAATTCTGTAAAAAGATAACTTATCTTTTGAATAGAATTCCAGCTCCATATCTTAATTTCATTCTTTGTTCTACTGTTGACATCACACACAAAATGAAAGGCAGTAACTCCTATATGATAACAAGGTAAAAGCACTTAAACTTTTAGGGAACTAAAGGGAAGATGAGATTTCTTGCATTTTACCAATCAATAAAATCTTCATATTGCATCTCACAGACAATCTATGCTATCCCTCTTATAAATAGTGGACTGACATGATTTCAGCTGCCATACAGAGACTTATATATGTATGTATATGTATATACTTCAAAGAAATAACACAGAGGCATCAATATGTAAAATATGCATGTAAATTCACAGATAACTATCAACAAACAAGTATAGTGACTAGTGTCACTATACTCACTTTTACCAATGTTAGTAAGAAGCAGAGTTCTCACAATGGTTTCTTCAGAGCCAGCAGTATTTTTTGGGGGGGAGTAAAATAGTATACAATGAAAACTGAGGGATTTAAGAAGTTATAGAAGACTTTTAAAGGATTTGGTTCTGAAACAAAAGTTTCAGAGTATAATGCAATTCATATTAAGGTATGATCCTTCATTCCATGTACCTTGAATAAAATATAAATAAATACAGAGCTAATAAATAAATGCCTGATGCCTGATTTCACTGGCATTGTTCAAAACAGTCTTCACTTAGAATAACTCACAAGATAGATCTAACAGCTCCTGCTTGGGTCTGCAAATGCAGTTATCTACTCTCAGCATTCCTTCTCTGTCATCTGAATGTGTATTATGTTGCTCCCGCTGTGCAGATTACCCATTGCCACAGAATATGGAGGAACTGAAGATCACTAGGAAAGTTCCTCAATGTGCGACAAATGTTACAGTGAAAACTTGCGTCTTGACTCCTACTATGAGCACAAGCTGCTCCCAGCTAATGTGACAGAACTTTCTGTTGCAAAAACAGTAAATATTAAAATCCTCCTGCTTTCTGAGACATATTTGTCCATTTGCTAGTGGAAAAGACATTAATAATAAATCTATCATTAGAAACATTTTACTGAGAAACGGTAGAATTTAGACTTAGAAACTGAATCTTAATAAATATGTTTTCCTGTAGGTGTTATTCAATTTTCTACAAAGTTTGACCTCATATATAAATAGATGAGGTTATCTCTAAAGGAAGTAAAATCATGCTCCAGTTTAACTCTTTTAGTTATTAGACCACAAGTAATTCAAAACATCTTTACACCTCATACATAAAATCTTCATAACCTGTAAAATACTGTTTTCCAGTGTAGCCTTTTGACTCAAATACTTGTATTTAGAAGCAAAAATTGCAACAGCTGGCATTGCATTTCAGGTTTCCTTCCAGTGTTTCTAGTTTGTTCTTAACTATATAAATTCTTATCAAAGCTTCTTTGTAATTATCCTGACTGAGAGACTGCTGGTTATCAAAAGTTAGCAATCTATGTATTAGTTGACCTGAATAGACTCAAAGTTGTGTTGCACTAAGCAACTCTCACACTTATGTTGTGGTGCACTAATTCCTTAGACATTGAATGAAATCATTATAAAAGAGGAGCCTGCAGGCAGCTCCCACATGGTATCAGTGACTGCGACACTTGCATGGCCTTGTCTCTATCCAAAGTGCAGCAAGAAGTTCTCATGGGAACATATTTCTTTGGCAGTGGAGATAATGAACAGGGTTGTTTTCTTGTAAGAAAATGTTATATTGTTTGAATGACCAAAAAAGTAATATTCATGGTTAGGATCCACTCTGTAAACCATGGTAAAATCCGAGATCTGTCTAAAAATCAAGTTTCCCAGAATTTAAGGAGACATGGAATTTACTCATTATCTATAATCCTCTTTTAACTCTCTTACTAAAACAGCTATTAGGGCTTTTAATATTGAACCTTTCTAACCAAGATCCAGAAAGTGCTCTGCATCATCTCTCACTCTCACACCCCTCCCCTCCCACCTCTGCAGAACCATTTCTCACAGCTGTCACACAGTCAATGTCTCTTTTATACTTTGTTCTATTTCAAAAAGAAATGATTTTTTTAAATTCTGTGAGATTGATAAGCCCTTTTTCTACAATGAATAAGTCAAGAATCTTATAATTTCAGGGTTTGATTTCTGACATTATTTACTCTCAGAACCAAAATTTTGAACCTGGGGCTCATTTTCCTCTTTGGATAAAAAGCAAGACTTGTTTATTTTAATGGCTTGGTAGTAGGGATTATAGACTGGTTCACAAATGCATCCTTGACTAAAAAATATCAGTAATACTGAAGCAAGAGATTTCCTTACAGAGTGTATCCTAAGGAAGCAGAATATTAAATTAACTATACAGACTAGGCAAAAAACTGTTGAACATACAAGGACTCAGAATTTAACTACAATCAGAAATACACTTTCCACTTGGTGCAAATGATGATGGGCTTTTAAGAGTAGATATCCCTCTTTGAATAATCCACTCCACGGCTGCTCTAGTACTAATGACAATGGGTGCTTAGTTAAACAAATATGAGCACGGGATTAGTCTAGAATGATAGTGAGCTGCATCACACTCAAGACACCTCTTCCCAGCAAGGAAGCCAAGGCAAAAAAAAGCTAATGGCTCATTAGATATGGCTGCAGAATAATGTTCTTTTGGTTATTTATGGTTTATTAAAACCATTCACAGACCCTCAGTTGAGCCAAAGGGCCATAGCCAGACTGGAGAACCTATTTCCTCTTTTAATCCTGGCAGGAATTTCTAACTACTGTTCCATACACTACATTTATGAAATTCTCCCTTCAAATAAAAATTGATTTTATCCAAACCCATCATTTGACAGAGATTTACGGAGAGGAGGTTTTGCAGAAAATTTCCCACTAGAAAATTAGAGTGAAATGCACAATTGACATGTATTCAGTATCAATCTATCATCTAGCTGGGCCAAAATTAGGCGGGAACTCGAAGGGAGAATGGGATAAAAGAAACAAGGAACTAATGCCATAAAGAGTCAACAAAAGTATTTCTGGCAAAAGTAACTTCAATATTCATTCTATTCAAGGCAATGTATCATGATGTATACTAGTAGATAGTTTTGGTACAATTTCCTTTTACAACAAAGGGTTATGCTTTTTCATCTTTGAGCAAACAGAAGCCAAAGTCATACATCCAAATCTCAATATTTCCCACTTGGCAAAAATTTTGTTTAGTCACTATTTCTGCAACTGCTGCTGGCAAAAGAATTTGATAGATAACTGAGATAATTCAGAGGGTGTGACACAGAAAGAAAGTATAGGAAGAGAAGTAGTCAGCATATGAATGAAATGAATGTTCCTTGCAAGTTATTTCTTCTTGTTATTGCAGAATGAGTACTCTGGGTTCATCAGTTGCATAAGGCTGCAAGTGCTGAGTACACGGAACCACCCTGAGTACATCTATGTGGATCAATTCTGGCCTCACTGTGACCCAGCCCCTGATGATGGTGTCAGGGAAAGCCATCTGGTTTACCTTGGGAATAAATTACTTTATCTTTCCTCATGTGAGTCTCTTTTGTCCAAAAGCGTAACTGTTCAGAGATGTCCCTGTCTTTATCTTGACTCATGAGCATTTTCATCCTCATTTCTGCTGCTCTCCTATTGAGGAGGAGGAGGGAATGAGAAGCTGGGAGGGAGTTTGGACTTGTTAAGGACTAGAGCACCACAATTGCATATCAGGCCAAAACCTCTGCAGGAGTTGAGCAAACAGTTACAGAGCTATTTCTGAATGCTATAGACAAGTACTTAGTCTGAGAATACCAAGAATTTGAGAATTTGTGATCTAAAGGCTTATGCAGAATCAAAAATTGTTTAGGTTCTTCAAGATTACCTTCAAGATTATCAAGCCCAATCATGTACTACTGTAGGCTTGTTACTCAATAAGCAGCCAACCTAGTCTTGTGGCATGCAAATTTTGTGTTCCAGTGTGTGCAGCCAATTACTGAAGCAATTCAGTATTTTAGGTAGAATCCTGGAGTAACAAATTCTGCCCCAGTTATACTGGCTAAGTGGCTAACTGCCAATATGAAACAAGATGTCTGACTGCAGAGTTCAGAGGATTGTTAACAGCAATGAAGAGTCTGGTGGGAGGCCCACAACTAGCAGTGTTCCCCAGAGATTGATACTGGGTCCAATCTTGCTCAAAATCTTCATCAGTGACATGGAAGAAAAGACAGAATACTACCCGAGCAGGGTTGCTGATGATATAAAGCATGTTCAAGGTGCCATCATCCTCCTTCACAATTTATTTCAAACTGGAATAAAAAGTTAACTTTTGCTGATATAATAATAATTGAGAAATAATATTATGGTGCTGTCAAGAAAAAAGAAAAATAAAGAAATAATGAAGCCAACATATTGTTAAAACTAAATATTTTCAGTTTCGTTGGGAACCTAGCAAATGTAGTCAGAATTGATATGTCATCTCAGTTTCCTACTGCAAAACAGCACTTCTATTCCAGATCAGGACTACTGAGAGCTGAGAAAGCCACTCTATTTAGAACTGTGTCCTGCAGTTGCTTTTCTCATGCATAAACATGAGTGTATTAAGAGAATTTTATTTCTTCCTAATTTTCAATTACATTTCCTGTTCCATTCTCCCACTCCTCTAAATATAAACCATTCTTACTATAGCTAATAATTCTTCTAGTACGTGATGTAGCAATATTCTTTAAATAATATATTTTTTGTTTATTTGCTTGTTCTTTTCACTTTTCACCTGCTTTCTCTTTTTCACTACTTAAACAGTGCAGTGGTCTTCTCTTGGATCACATCATGCAGGTGTATCACATCCTACACATAGGTGTATCAACACTGATTTATTCCAATTATTTGCACTTTATTTCTTATACAACAAAATAGAAGTTCAGTTTTAATTTATAGCAACTGTAAGATATCTGTAAAATGTTATACACAACATTAATTGTCCCTGAAATCAAGTGAATCACCATTTCCTCCAGTTGCCAGATAAGACCAATCCTAGTAAATGGAAAATCTTTCCTTATTTCCTTACTAGTTCCATATCAGCCTTCACAAAAAGAGTCGAAAGAAGTTCTTACATCTGTACAATTTTGAAGAAGTAAAGTATTTAAATCACATTTCTCAAATTCCATATTCTAAAATTATATCATAAATATTTACACCTCTTTTTCTTGCAAGACATTTCTGCTTCATAGAATACTGTAAACCCATACATAAGATAGACCACATAGTCTGCTTAGTCAGAAAGTGCTATACAGATGTACGACCACAGCACTGGATAAAGCAAAAAAAGACGCAACAGCGTTAATAAGCGAAATAAATAGTACATCACAGAACTAAGTACCAATATTTACTTTACAGGTAGCACATATGCCCATGGCAAGCACTTTCATTCCCTGCATAATCCCCAAAAAACCTGCAGGCTGTAGTGATTATGCTAAACACAGTGTAGATTATTTCACTGCTAAAATCATCAGTAACACGAAAAAAAAAAAAAAAGAAAAAAAAAGGAAAAACATATTTTTGAAATGTGTGTATGTGGTTCTGAAGTCTTCAATTATGTTTAACATTATTAGTCATTTACTTAAGAATTAAAAATACAGAAACTGTTTAACTCTTGAAGATTTTAAAAAAAAAAAAGAAAGAAAAAAGAAAAATCAAAGCAAGATCTGCTACATCAATGCGAACAGTAAGAAACTTCCATACGATTAAAATCACAAATTATGCAACACATGTTCATGTTAGAAGATTAACTCTGCATTTTATGCCAGATGAAAGAATAGTTTTGTTTTATTTCACTTTACTGGTGAAATCTACTGTGAAAAGTCATAAATTGTACAGAGCAATGACAAGGAGATAAGAATGCTATGCTCGTTAAAGAATAATGTTTTCTTTAAGCATTGTTTCTCCAGAATTTCTGATATCATGTACTCTACTGCTTCAAAAAAGATTTCATGGTCTACTTTTAAATAAAGATTTTTAAATCATAATGCAATGCATAAAGTATCCATACATATATATGTGTATATTCATTTAGTTTTTCAACATTGAAATTGTATAGCACATGACATTTCAATGTGCTATAAGCACATTCTTCAATTGCATAAAATGGAAATACTATTGACTATGGCAGAACACATTTTTGCACAGAATGATGAAGACTCAAAATGAAAATTTGCCTGTAGCTGTATACCTAGTCTTGTTTTAGCTTTATTCTAATATGCTTTTACACATTATGCAGTTTGACTGAAACCGTGAGTTACAAAAACCATCTCTGGACTTCCTAAACTGGACATAAAGTTTCACATACACTGCTGTCAAGAAATAGGGAAATGTGTTTAACCCTAAAAATAGGGCTTTCTGTGAGCAGAACGGAAGAGTACTGTAGTAATGCAGTGATCTTCACTGAAATCAATAAGCATTAAGAACTGAAAAAGCTTCCAAGGTTAGAGACACAACTTTTATTTCAAGATACTGGTCATCTCAAATTTATAAGGTCTAAATGCTTTGCTGAATATGGTCTTCAACATAACTGTAAAGTTAGTCTGGAAAATATGTCACCAGATATGTAGCATAATCAATAATTATTTGAAAATTAAGAATGATTCTGGTATTTTATTGGATTTTTATAATAAAGTTAATTAATAAATTTTTCTTCATGCGTATTTTTTTATGCCATCTACTTTCTGATTATTATTATTTTGCATGCAATTCTTTCATCCATTAAACATACAACAATGTAATTTTAGAATTTCTGTCCATGGTTTGGTTCATGTCTTTTAATGTTGTCTATGAAAAATGGAGAATATTCAGGAGATGATACATAATTGAAATAAGGGTTAAAAATTAGTTCCTGGGCAGTGTCATTTATTTATTTATTTATTTGTTTGCTTATTTATTTATTCAGTATGAATTGAAACCTAGGATATTTACTTCCTTGACAGCAAGGGCAGAGCAGAATGAGGGCAGGAGGTACTCCAGGCACAGAGCAGAAGTTCCTTCCAGGAACACCATGCAGAACAGATGTCCAAGCACAGCCCACGAATGAGTCTATAGATGATCAAGTAGATGTCTCCTTTAGGAAGATGCAGCCTGTGGACAGCTCCTACAAGAGCAGTCTCTAGGTGTCATGTCACCCCAGCATTGTGGTGAGAAGTGCAGTCCAGTTGGTGACTGAAGTACAGACGGCGAAGCGCAGGCGGCGAAGCGCAGGCGGCGAAGCGCAGATAGCAGCGAAGCGCAGACAGCGAAGAGCAGGCGAAGAAGAAGGATCAGGTGACCTTGCTTGGAGTTATATCCCCTTGCTGACCGCAAAGTCTCCTGGGGAAATGTAGTTCTTCTCCGACGGACGAACATTCGGCAGAAATCAAACCCCACCCCCAATGCATTACATGATGTTATGGTGTGGAATACTGATGACCAAAAATCATAAAACCATGACACTAGGCCAGAGCAGAACCTCCTGGAGAAGAGTTTGTTGTGTAGCAGGAGGTCTGGGAGAGCTGTTGCCCATGGGGACCCATGCAGCAGCTGTTTACTCCTGAAGAATGGGTTCTGTGGTACAGAATGCTTGGAGAGCTACAGCCTGTGGGAAGCCCACGCAGGATCAGTTTGAGAAGGATGGCATCCTATGGGAGGGACTCAGATGAAGCAGGGGCAGAATGATCATAGAATCATAAAAGCAAAGAATCATAGAATCACTCAGGTTGGAAAAGACCTTAAAGATCATCAAGTCCAACCACTACCTAACCATACTACCCTAACAGCCCTCCGCTAGATCATGTTCTTGATCAAAACAGTTTTTTAAACACATCCAGGGATGATGACTCAAGCACTTCCATGGGGAACCTATTCCAGGTCAACAACCCTTTCTGTAAAGAAGTGTTTCCTAATATCCAACCTAAACTTACCCTGGTGCAACTTGAGGCCATTTCCCCTTGTCCTGTCACCTGTCACCAGTGAGAAAAGAACAACTCTGCTTTCACTGTAAGCACCTTTTAGATACTTGAAGAGAGCAATAATGTCTCCCCTCAGCCTCCTTTTCTCCAGACTAAACAGCCCCAGTTCCTTCAGTCTCTCCGCTTGGGGCATATTCTCCAGGCCCTCACAAGCCTTGTTGCCCTTCTTTGGACCTGCTCCAGCACATCAATGTCCTTTCTGTACTGAGGTGCCCAAAATTTGAGGTGAGGCCTCACCAATACTGAGTACAGAGGCAGGATTACTTCCCTAGCCCCACTCACTACATCAGTCCTGATACAAGCCAGGATGCCATCTGCCTTCTTGGCCATGTGAGCACACTACTGGCTCATATTCAGCCATCCAGTCAGTGTTTCACTCAGTGGAGTGCACACCCATCCAAACCATGGGCAGCCAGTTTCTCCACAAGAATGCTGTGGGGGACAGTTTCAAAGACCTTACTGAAGTTCAGGTATACCACTTAGACAGCCTTACCCTCATCCACTAAGTGGATAGCCTTGTCATAGAATGAAATAAGATTTGTCAGACAGGATCTACCAGTTGTAAACTCATGCTGGCTGGGCCTGATCCCCTGGTTGACCTTTAATTGGTCTACGATGGCTCCCAAGATTATCCATTCCATAATCTTCCCAGGCACCAAGGTGAGACTGATAGATCTATAGCTACCAGGATCATCTTTCCGTCCCTTTTTGAAGATGGGCATCACATTTGCCAGTCTCCAATCTATCGGGGCATCCCCAGTTAGCCAGGACTTTTGAAGAATGATGGAGAGTGGATTGGCAACCACATCTGCCAATTCCCTCGCACTCAAGGGTGCAATCCATCTGGATGGACACAGACATGGAAAGCAGGTCCAAAACTATCTCATCATGGATCATGCAGGGCATATTCTGTTCTCCATCCCTATCTACCAGTGCACGGGGCTGTTTTTCCAGGGAGCAACAAGTCTTATTATTAAAGACTGAGGCAAAGAAGGCATTAAGTACCTCAGCCTTATCCTGATCACTGGTCACCAAGTTGCTTTTGGCATCCAACAAGGGATGGAGAATCTCCCTAGCCCTCTTCTTGCTATTGATGTATTTACATTTCATTATTTTCCTTTACCTTAGTGGACAAGTTCAGTTCTAGCTGGGCTTTGGTTTTCTAATTTTCTCCCTGCACAGCTTCACTGCATACCTGTAATAATCATTAAGGAGATCATTAAGCAGAGTCAGAAATTAAATGTATAGACTGAAGGCAGGTCCCATTTGCTGTTCTTTTGTGCTGATTGGGTAAAAGAGATAGCAGAGGGTGGATGAGAAGAAGGTGATTTTTTTTTATTTTTAATTCTCACCGCTCTTGTCTGTAATACATTGGAGTAAATTATTTTTCCCCAAATGGAAGGCTAATGACTGTAACTGGTGAATAATATCCCTGTGAAGAGCAGGAATGAGAGAGGGGCACAGTGGTGTTCAACTGTACATCACTGTTAAATCACAACAGTACTTTCTGGTGCCCAGAGTGGTGCCCTTGAAAAGTTCAAGATAAAAGCAGTAGCTGGGAGAAGTGAAGGGCAACATACAAACTGGATATTACCAGAAAATGTAGTATGTGCAGTGAATTTTTCTTGTTATAAATAAGTGAAGAGACAATAAGTGACATGTATCTAAACCATTTCCTTTGTTGGAGTTGTGACTATGTTATGTTGGTTTCGCTGTGAGGAATTCTTTTCACTGATGTAACTGTGAAGATTGCATGATGAGTGTATACTTAAATTCTTAATACATTTTCCAGAGAAGCAAAGAATGGAATGTATTGAGTACTGTACTGGATACTGCCTAAGTACATGTTGAAAGGTGAAAGGTTAGAAACTATAACCATGGGTATGCCAGAGTCTCCATTACCCTTGATGACATTGACCTTAAGTACATGCATGGAGGATGCTTATCTATCTCGAGTCAAAGATGTAATACTAAATTTCATAATTACTTAGGCTTTATGTACATCATCTTTAAATAAGGTAAATTTTTCAGTGACCTTATCTGTTGTCACTTGTCATTGTAAAGATCAATTTAACTTTACAGCATCTGAAACAGTTTTTATTCCTTTTTGCTGCCATACCACAACTGAACATAATTCTTTAATTGAGTGCTCTTATGTCCCCTGTGTGCTACTAAGACTCTCTGAGTAACTATGTAGTAAAAATCAGCCTTACTGGTTGCAATGTACTGGGTTTTTTTGTTTGTTTGTTTTGTTTTGTTGTTGTTTTTTGCAATCTGGGGGGAAAAACAAAAAACAGAAAGAAAAAAAGAGAGATAAGGTATACATATGGGAGATATGAAGGAACAAACTTTCACTCTCCTATTCTGCAA
Organism: Perdix hodgsoniae; assembly: GCA_035772895.1. Lineage (NCBI taxonomy): Eukaryota > Metazoa > Chordata > Aves > Galliformes > Phasianidae > Perdix > Perdix hodgsoniae. Next base: position 7,586,287 of record JAPSGF010000023.1, on the reverse strand, counting down.
GGCAGGATTTTAGAGGGCTTGGTGTTCATATTAAGACAGGAAAAAGAGAGATGTGTGGAGAGAAAATTTATATCTAAGAATATCTAAGGAGTGTTAAGAAAATCCAGAAAAAATCTAAGCTCCCTATAAATGTTCAGTGGAAATTTTAATTCATTGCATGCCGTATAAAGACTGTGATTTTGATTCACTCAGAAGAAATAAGGAGAAATCTGGCTTTCAGAGAAGTTCTGATATTAGTAATTAATATTTTTTATTAATTTATTAAATTAATAAATTTAAACCATCTACATTTTCATTTTCAAATATACATCTTCATCTCAAATATACATCGTCATCTCGTGGCACACAATGAACAGAATTAGTCATGCAAGTCACCTACTCAAATTTTCTCAAAGAAAAGTGGAATAAGTAGTCAAAGCACTTCTTCAAGCACACTTTTATTTTTCTATTTATTTTTTATTTATTTTTTATCATCATGTTTTTTGCAATGTTTTCCTGCAGTTTGTTGTCAGTATACAACAGCAAACTCCTTGTGATTTTTAGAATTGTTTTAAAATTCAAATATTTTTCAGTACTTATTATTATATACAATTTTTTCATCTTAAAAAGTGAGACTTCAAGGGTAAGCTGGAAGAAAAATGGTGGAACTATTAGTTCTTCATAGAAAACCACTTAGAATCTTTGATGTTTTTGCTTTGAAATAAGTTAAAGGGGACAATTATAGTAATCAAACATTCTGTGTAATGTGCAAAATTAAATGCCATTTACAAATATTTTAAACATTAAATTTCAAAGTATCGAATTTTTTCCTGAATACCAATAGTTACAAGCCATTAAAAGTACATTGTATGTGCACAGGTATATGCTATGTAAAAATAGAGTTATGTGCTAAACATAACATCAAACAAAAAATCATAATCTGATGCTAATGATATCACAAAATGAAAGGGCTCAGGCAAGAAATATAGTGCTAAGAATTTGTTTTCAATCTACACAAGTTTTAAAGAGGTCTTTCTTTGCCTTTAAAAGCAGAATGCAAAGTGGTACAAATGTTCATAAAATCATAGAGTCAGAGTTGAAAGGGACCTTTTGTGGGACTACAAGAAAAACTGTTCAGAGCAGAAGCTATGGAGCAAGATAAACAGCATGAGAACCAAGGACACCTCTAGAAGATGAAAGAATGTCTTACGGCTCTGATTGGATAAGCGCCTGTGTGAACGGTTGAAGAGTGTTTTGTAGAATGTTCTGTTGACGTGTAAAGGTGGTCGGGAAAGTTGTAGGGATGGATAGGAAAGCTAGAAATAGAAAACTTGTGAAGGTATATACGTGATGTGAGAACTTGTAATAAACAATTTGGATCATTTACATCTGAGTCCATGCATCAGATGCTGCAACCTTTAAAGGTAATCTAGTCCAACTCCCCTGCAATATGCAGGACCATCCACAGCTAGATCAGGGTGTTCAGAGCCTGGTCTTGCTTCCCCTTGAATGTCTCCAGGGATGGGACTTTCACCACATCTCTGGGCAACCTGTGCCAGTGCCTCACCACTCTTATTGTAAAAGGCTTTCCCTTATATCCAGCCTAAATCTATCCTTTTTGTGTTTGAAACCATTTCCCCTTGTCCTACCACCACAGGCCCTGCTTATTCAACTTTATCAGCTGAAAAAGTAAAACTTCTTTTTTAAGCTTTGCATCTTTTTTAAGCATTCTTCAGAACCTGTAATCTGCTCAGGTAAGAAGAAGGAGAGGCTACAGAACAAAAGGTTGACATAAACACTGAGAAGTAACCTTCCAGTTTAATTAAACTGCTGTAACTTTAAATTGATTTGAATCAGTTTGCCACACAATCTTTAACAGTTTCTCTTTTCCTGCACGTGCCCTTGCCCTATTTGTGAATCATTTAAAAAAAATCACCAAGGTTTCTAATTTGTGTAGATTTTTGAAAGAATATTCTGTTTACTTTTTAAGATATTTACTCCTAACAGATGATTGTTTGGACAAAACTTTTCATTTTCATTTTGAATAACATAAAGTGCAAGATAGGCTTTACGTAAATCCATTGCTTCTGGAAGATTCTATTCTGATAAGGCCTTCTTCTGCTTCAGGATATCTAGAACATCTGTTCACATATAGACTATATCTCAAACTGTACAGTGGTCAGTGTATAAACAGTAATAACGCACTAAAACATCAGTGTGCTTCTGTGATCATCTCTCCTCAAGTGAAACTGAATACCCTTTAGACAACCTTTTGTGGATGCCATTTCCAAGAAATGTAGAATAATTGGAGTACAGATCCCGTTAATCACCAAAGCATATGGACTGCTAACTGAGAAATGGTTGTAAGTGAAAATATTAGAAGATATTACATAGAATATGGTCTCCCTCATCAAAAATATTTCTACAAAACAACAGATTGTAAGTAGATAATGTTGCAGCGAGTCTAACACTAGCCAACATATTTCAAGGCTGAAATGATTCATTGAGGTACTCACTTTCCTTTTTTTTTCCACTCTTGCACTGCAGTTATTTCATGTAGATACACAAAACTATAGGTTTTGATTGAAGCATGCGTTATTTCTTTTCTGACTATGCTAATTCAGTAAAATGTAAATCTTAGCTGAATCATCACTCAATTTTGTACTAAGCTTTAAAATGCTAGTTGTAAAGTGATTATATATTTTATTTCTATTCACAAAGCAAAAAGACTTAAAATCTGAATCTTCTTTAAGTCTGCTGAATCTTACAATGCACCGAGGAATAAAAATTCTAATATTAAGAATTATATAAATAAAAAAAAAGAAATATATTAGTTTGTAGTACTGTCACAACTACATGGAGTAGGATTTCCTGTTATTTTTTCCTCGTTATTCTAGTGTACAAAGACTACATGAATTTCCCAACAGAGTTGCAAATATGTTTACATTCCAGTATAAGACATATGCACATGATGTTTCAGCAATAAATAGCAAGCAAGAGAATTATTCTGCATCAAACTTTCAGCTCCAGGGAACCTAAAAACCTCTTTAGGCTTTCACTTCCAGTTTTATGTTCATTTGTAGTCCACAAATATACAAAACGCGTAAACGGACAGCATTCCGACACATCAACTAGTGCACAGCCAAGAGAAAAAAATGAGGAAGAATCTATATAAACACATTCTATTATTGTTTAAAAAAAGAAAAAAAAAAAACTTAAAAATTACTGCTCCAAAGAGGTTCTGCAGCTTCCAAAACATGGGTACAACTTAGACTATCTTTTGAATATCAGAGATCATCCAGACACCACTCCAAGACAAGATATCGATGGCCTTGTTGAGGATGGTACTACAGGAAGTAATTCAGTGCAGGTGCCTATTCTATTTATTTTGAGAAACTGACCTAAAAATTTCCATCCCTCAATAACTGTGCAATAGAAGAAGAAGGAGAAGAGTCTCTGCCTGAACAGTGAAAATTATCTGGAAAGATCAAGATGAGCATACTTACCTCCTGCAGATGTTTTGATCCCCGTGTAATGATTTTGAACAGAAAACAATGGTAGAAACCCAGAGGTTCAAGGTTACTCTTGCAAATTCCAGAGGTAAGAAGGCTAGAAAAAAATGAGGATAGATTTAACTGTTCTAAATTAATTAAATAAATCATAGAATCATAGAACCATTTGAGTTAGAAGGGACCTCCCTTGTAACAGAGACATCAATAGCAGATCAGGTTACTCAGAGTACCATCCAGACTGATCTTGAATGTCTGCAGGGACAAGGTTCCATGATTTTTCCAAGCACAAAGGTGAGACTAACAGGTCTGTATTTCCCTAGGTCATCCTTTCTACTCTTAAAAATGGGTGCTACTTTGTGTGTTTTTTTCCAATAATCATGGGCTTCACCTCAGTATGAATTTTTAAATATCCTTGAGAATGGCTTGACAACTACATCAAAGATTCCTTTAGGAGTCAGAAATGCATTTCATCAGAATCCATAGACTTACGGATGTTTAAGTTCTTCACATGGTTGCAAACTCTACCATTGCTTACAACACAAAGAATATTGCTCCCTCATTCCCTAACTTCTGATCCATCTGTTTAAGGGATGCGTGAAGAGCAGTAAACAGTGAAGACCAACGCAAAAATGTTGTTATCTCAGCCTTCTTGTACCTTGTTATAAGCCTGCCCATATTGCTCACAAGCAGGTGAATAAGCCTTCTCGGACTTCCTTTTTCAGATTGATGTACCTGCAAAAACCTTTCTTATTCTTCTTTGCTCCTCTTGCTAAGTCCAATTCCAGCTGGGTCTTAGCCTTCCTGACCTCATCCCTACACAGCCTAGCAACATCTCTATACTCCTCTCATTTTACCTGTCCCTGTTTCCATTGTTCTGTATCCTTATCCTTGAGTGCAGTTTCCCAGGGAGTTGTTGACCAACAGCGTGAAGAGCTGGATGTTGGCTTTCCTAAAATTTAGTGTCCTGACTCTCTGCCTGTGTCATATCTCCTGGGAATGTGAATTTCACCATTTCATGGTCACTACTGCCAAGACAACCACCAATCCTTATGTCACTAATTAGTTCACTTGCACTGATGAACAATAGTTTCAGCCCCTAGTGGAGCTGTCTGTTACCTACCTCAGGAATTTATGCTTGATGCATTCCAGGAGCCTCTTGGATTGCCCACAGCTCACTGTGCTGTTTTCCAATAGATGTCAGTGTCTGAAGTTGCCTAGCAAAATGTGAGCCTGTGACAATGATGCCTCCTGTAGCCGGAGTAGGGCTGAAAAAAGAAGTCCACATATCTGAGCATAGTATTTTCTGTTTGCAGTGTGTCTCTGCGAATATACAAAATCAGCCACTAGAACAAACTAACACAGATAAAATGGCATAAGAAGCAGTTTGTAATAATACAACTCTATAAAAGTAAACAAAGGTCAATCACACCTGCCTGTGAATAAGTGTTGCTCAAACTTGCAAGATGTATTACACCTTCAACAGGCTAATCATCATATATAATCAACACTATACCACGTTTTTAATATTAATAGTTTAATGTTTATGTCTTTATATATGTACAATCAAAGGAAAACAAATTTTGACCAAGAATTCGCCTGCTTGAAATCAGGCTTCCAATCATGCAAAAAGTGATTCAAAATAATTCAACAGATAAGTATGAGAGTAATAGCGACTGGAATTAAAAAAAGAAAAGGAAAAAAAAAAAAAGAAAGAAAGTAGTGAGGAAGCTCAATACATATTCTTTTCTTATCAGTGTAGTAGAAAAGATTTAGTTCTAGGTCTTAAAAACCTAGCTAAAATCTATAGATGAGTTGTAATTTACAATGGACCTTGGTACTTAAGCATGCCTAAGGAAGAGAAAGAAAGTATGTTTTAAATCATCTGGACATCTTTGGACTGTATTTCTCATCAAGGGCATTGTATGAAACAACAAAACCAAGCAACCACTAAAAAAAAAACATGTAAGAAAAAAATAATTATTCAAAATGTATTGAAAATTCTATGCTTTCTAATGAATTATTTCTTTTATGTCTGATAATTCTTCAGTTCATAATTTATTTAAAACATTAGGAGTTTTTAAAAGTTTGAATGAGTCCCAGTTACCATGATTTGCTAACTCAATGGCATTGTTATGTGTAATGTATAATCAAACTGACATTTTTGTGGTACCAATTGGAAATGAAAGACTGTGGGTTACAATGAAGGACCTTGAGAAGGTAGATTCCAAAGTTTAATGATTTAAGCCAACGAGGAAATCCTTTTTTTGTGTAGCATCCTGCTTCCTCTTGTTCATTCCATTATTTTCTCTTGTATACAAATTTAAAACGTTGGTAACAATCTGTTCATCGACATCTGCTTACAGTAACTGTATATCGTGGAATTATTTGTCTTGCTAAAAGGAACACTATATAGCTTTTAATACCTCTGCTATTGTCATGACAATAACAATGAAAAAAAAAAAAAGAGGCATTTCCAACATATGATGCTTTGACCATTGTCTTTCTCCCATATTAAGTCAACAAAATCAAATTGAATGATTTGTCCTCAGGCTCAAGATGTTTCTTGTCTGAATTTATGTAAAATCAAATACACATAATTAAAACAAAATGTGAACTACACTTTATTGACTGCAGCATTTATTCAAAATCATAGCAAAGCACTGTACATTATTTGAATATCTTGTCTAATAATCTCTCTCCTTTTATTTCATTTTACATATATTTAATAATATTAAATTGCTACAAAAGAGAAGAAAATAAATTTACTGCAAAATAGCCTACAGTATTGTTTATGTTTCCAGTTGCAATTAGAGCTGGAGAATGTACTAGAATTTCCTACCTACCAAATGTAAATTCTAATAATTTTACATTTATTGCTCATCTTTTTTAATCATCAGAAGTAAAAATAAATGAAAATATGATTCTTGTTTTCAAAAGGTCTTTATCATTCTCAGTGTTGGGAAAAGTGCTTGTGGGCAAATTGGCAAAACACCATCTCTGTAAGTAATGAAAACGTCTTTAGGCTGTTGTGACCTGGTAGGTTTTCATTCAGTTTAAGAAAACTTTGCCCATACAATGCAGTTAAGTATACAAGTCTGAGAACACATCCAAATTCCTTTTTCTTTTAGCACTTCCCATCAGTATTAAGTCATTAAAGACTGTTTGTCCAATTTCTAATGGCTGCAAAGAGCCTGAAAAACTAAATGTATTTTGGAAGCACCAGTTATAGGTGGCAAGATTTTGATGATAGTGTGGGCTGTAGGCATCATATCTGTGGCTGGAGAGCAGGAGATGTTCTGTATCAAATGCAGCTAACTCTAGCCTTCTCCACAATTAATCCACATAAGGACAAAGTGAGTCCATCATCCATGTGCAGTATTCTCTTGAGAAAATATATTTAAGAAAGAGAAAAAAATGACAGACAAAAGCAAATGGAGAAAAGTATGAAAAACAATCCTGAAAATTCTAAGAGAACAAGGAAGAGAAGATGCTCCAAGCAATGCAGCATATATTCCCTGCATCCTACAGAGAGGATCTGGATGGCATTGGATATCCCCCTGCTGCCTATGAGGTCCTATGAGGGACCTGACATCAGCATCTGGATATTTCCTGAAGGAATTATGACTCAAGCAAACCTGAAACTGAAGCCGATTTTTCCTGAAGGATTACAGATTATGGGAAGATCTACATTACAGCAGGAAAAAAAATGAGGAGGAAAGAATGTTTAGAATAGTTATGGACTGATCACAATCCCCTATTCCCAGTCCTCTTTCACTCCTTTCCGTGCTTCTGGGTGGATATTTGGAGTCTGGCAAATGCACCACATCATCAAATTTAGATTTGCTTCAAACAATAACTGAAGATTTGTGCTCATTAGTACTTCCAGAAATGTAGTTCACCTCTCTTTAGTTCAAATGCCTGACTCAAATAATTGTTCTTTGGTTCATTATAAGCCAAATTGTCCAAAGAAAATGTATCTCAATTTCAAAACAGGAAGATGCTAAAATTAGATATTTAATAACTAGGTAATATCAAAAGTGGGTAATTTTATAGATGTATTAGCAAGTTGTCAGTAATATCAAAACTAAATCTTCGGCAAGCTCCCTCCCTCCTTTGGGGTCATTCTCAAGATCAATTGTTTCCTGTTTCTTTTTCTTTTATTACAGGCTTCATGATATATTTAAGTTAAATTATTGTGTCTCCTGGTGTCATAAGTGACAAATGTACAAGACAAGCTTTTTAAAAAGACTGATTTGCTTGCTATTAAAATTCATAACCCTACCTTACAGGCCTATAAATAAAGAGATTAAGGGGGTTGACTCAGATAGAAAGGATATCACTACTATACCATGTTATAAATGAAAAATTACCTTTAGACTTTCTTGCATTTGTTGTTTTTATTAAAATTGCTAAATAACAAGCCATTTATATACATATACATTTTATAGATACATAAAATAAATGCTTAAGTACTTACGGATATAAAATCCTGCACACATATCTAAGTCTTTAGAGAGCATGTTGTGCAGCTGGCTGTTGTATTACAGCAATCATTTTTAATTATTTCATGTACAAATCAATATTTGGTAGTGCATATAAACTTGAAATGACTCTCAGTTGAGGGATTGTTCAAACCACTAAGATGTCACTGGAAAACACTAGCTTTCTCACAGTAAAGATTCCACCAAAAGAAAGGAAGGTTCTTCAATCTACATCAACTAAGAATATGTGTAAGAATATAAAGCATATTTTCTTACTTTTTACTACTTATTTCTAAATGAAAATGTGACAGATTTCTAAAGATACTAATTCTTACAGCAAACTAGTTTTTGAAGTATAACTATCTAGCCAGGTCTATATATATTTCATAGCTCATGTCAGTAAAGATAAGTAAAGATAGATTCTGGAAAAACAATAGAACCTTAGTGATTTAAATTATCTGAAGATACAGCTCAGAATACTTTCTTCTCTGAAAGTAATCTTTTTACATGGATGTCGTCTTTCCTTTCCTTTCCTTTCCTTTCCTTTCCTTTCCTTTCCTTTCCTTTCCTTTCCTTTCCTTTCCTTTCCTTTCCTTTCCTTCCCTTCCCTTCCCTTCCCTTCCCTTCCCTTCCCTTCCCTTCCCTTCCCTTCCCTTCCCTTCCCTTCCCTTCCCTCTTCCCTTCCCTTCCCTTCCCTCTTCCCTTCCCTTCCCTTCCCTTCCCTTCCCTTCCCTTCCCTTCCCTTCCCTTTCCATTTTTTCTCCCTCTAAATGTATTTACTTTTTATGTGATTTCTCTCTTCAATCCAGCAACTAACCCTTCACTACTTACCTGAAAGCATTAAATGCTTTCATTTTTGCTTTTGGAAACACAAATGTAAGATACAGAAATGCAACTTTCTTGGTTTCACAGTAAGCGCTATCTCAATTTTGAAATAGAACAGCAAATAAACTACTACCTGTCAGTAAGAGTTGCTTTGCACATTAATTTTCAAGGTTAGTTTTTGTTTAGTTTTCAGAATTATCATTTTCTGTAAATTTTTTTTTGAGCTTATATCTAATGTCTATTAAGAAGTACTAAAGAAGACTAAAAAAATATCTAGGAGTACTGCTTCTCAAACAAGTTGCTAGCAAGTATAGTGTAATTGCATTCATTGCAATTACACCACATACAGGAAAATTGGAAAACAATATAAATACAGTATATTTCCTATGAAAGTGAAAACTTGTTGAAAATCAGATAACTGATTCTCTCAAGACAAATTTGATTAATCTGAAATACATACAGAAACATTTCCTTTTATGTTGCAATATACTATAAACAAAATTTGTGGCCGTAGTGGCCAAAGAAATTAAGTATTTTATGATAATATTTTTAAAGAGTTTAAATTATTAGTTAATGTTCTCCTGCGTCTCACAGAGATTGAAAATGGAAATCTATTCAACATTCAGAATATGTCAGTTACAGTAGGTCCCTCTTAGCCTTCTTTCCTCGTAGAGTTCATTTAAGATAAGTTCAAAATGCCTGAGAAATGCTATCACCAGTGGACATCATCCACTCCCTCTGGCAAAGCAAAGGTCCCATAAATATTACAATCCCATAAATAACTGAAGATTCTGGTATCAGCCGGGACAGAGTTGATTTTATTTGTATTATCTGATATGATGCAACGTTTTGGCTTTAGGTGAAAAAGAATTTTGATAACACATCAATGTTTAGTCATTTCTGAGCAGTGCTCCACAGACCAAAGGATGCTTCTTGTACTGTTTCCCGGCAAGTGGCTGAGGAGGGACAGGGACCAGATAGGAGACAGAATTAGGACAGATGATCTAAACTGGTCAAAGAGATATTGGAAATGGTAAGGGGTGACCTGCTGTTAGGAAACTGCTGGGCATCAGTTGATGGGTAGTAGGAATTGCATTCTGCAACATTAGTTTTATAAACATCTACATCATTCATTCTTGTCCTGCTTAGCTAAAGGGATTTATCTGTCAGCTCAACACTGTTCTCCATGTTAGACCACTTCACCACAATGCCCAGACCAGATCATCTCTGCTAATTCTCAGCATTCCACTACAATCCAATCCAGTCTTATAGAGCCTATTCTAAGACAGAAAGTTACATTCTCTCTCCCTTTTAGACTATGAAAGACATCCACCCCTGAAACTCAATTAACCAGAAGCTACTTATACTGTTTTACTAAGTAATAATTCACTTTTTGAAGAAAAAGTATGTTAGTCACTTTGTCAGCCTTACACAGACGCTCCAGAAGTACATGTGGAGCAAGGAGGTGGACTTGATGAATGTTATAGGTATTCTTCTAGCTCAGAATTTTCTATGATTCTCTGATCTTATGGAAACAGAATGGTTTTATCACCAATATAGTGTATATGAATCAAAGAATTTCTCTGGAACATTACTGAAATGTGATAAATAAGTGATAACATAACAAAGAAAAGCAGGTTATCTGCTTACATATTTAACAAATGAAATGTAATTAATTTTATTAAGCTTGAGAGTATTTTCTGGCTGATATAATTTAATGTACCCAGAAGAGTTTCAGTTAATTTAGTGTTACAATGCATATACAGTTCTGATTAAGACCAAACAAGTGCAGAATAGGTATTTTTTTAGTAATGGTAATAGTGCATTCAAGAAATGGCATTTTTAAGTTCCATAAAAGCATCCTATAGTAGATAGGACATCCCTACTAACCCAAAAATATACTGGGAGGATACAACCTGTGTAATTCTTTAGTAAGCTGGTGCTCGTTAAAAAATGATATGGATGAAACAAAGAACTAGAATTTAAAGAAATAATGTTCTAAAAATTGGATGCAAAATTAAAAGGAGTCAGGAAAGAAATCAGTCTGGGATAATATTTCTGTGTGTTCTTCATGCATTAAACATATAGTCTCTGAATCAGTAAAAATGGATAATACCTATTCACAGATGCATATTAATTAATTGTTTACTCTTAAGCTTGTGGAACAGCTTGTTAAGAGACAGCATGATTGATCAACTGTTGTTCATATTCCATATTCAGCTACTATTATTTTCCGTAAAGAGAAGGAGAACAAAGGAACACTGACTTCATACACCTTTGCACTGACTATTCATTATTGACAAAAATTTTTAACAGGGGGAAAAAAAGATGTAAATTTAGAGAATGAAAAGTATTACTTCAAGTCCAAAACTATTAGGCACTATAAACTTTAACGCTCTTGCTAGTCTCCCAATATATGAAGAGCTGCAAACAGAGCACAAAACAATCTCAGCAAAGAAATGAAGCATTTGTGTAAGTTCTTGAGCAGTGAGGTAGTACAAGGGACCACTGCCACCTCGACAGCTAAAGAGAACTGTGGTTATGCTTGATAAACCATACAAAATTGACAGAAAGATTAATAACTCATATGACAGCATACACGAACACAGATTTTAAATTCCCTGCTGGCTGTGGAAAACCAGATACATATTTATAATACAAGAATGACCAAGAAGAAATTAAATATAGAATTCATTCGGATAACTGCTTTCTCGTTATCTTGTTTCTTGTTTCACATGACATGACTGTGATACAATTAAATTCCAGTCAAATAAGGGAATATAATGACCTGTTACTTTTCTATGTGTGTTATTGATAAGTATAAATACAACGGAGAACGCAGATGAAATGAATATATTACCTTTTTCACTACTTACCTGATGAGAAAGCAAGCAAATGCAGACAAAGGGGTCAGGAAGAAGAAACCTTCTGATCAAAGGAGAAGTCTTCCTAAGACTAAGCAGATTTTTCTGCACAAAGTGGAAATGCAAGTGAAAAAAGAAAAAAACAACACCCAACCAGCTGATCAAACAGAAAAACCACTTCCACATAAACTGGCAATTAGCAGAAGCAGCAGGCTTATATGTCTGTACAATAGATTTAAGACAGAAGTAAGGAATAATGTCTTTGCAAAAGAACAAACAAGCATAGAAAAGTGCAAAATCATTGTGTTTAGCCAACTTCCATTTTCCAAGGATGCTTGATAAAATTTGTAAAGAATAATAAGCTATGAGAATATGTTCCCTTGACTAAATTAACTACTTAAAGATGAGGTAACAAAGATAGGAATTAAAAGCCAATTTGCACAAAACAATGAGTGGATACTTACTGTTCTATTGTCAAGAAATTGTCACAAAATGATTAAAAACAGTAGGGAGGAAAACATAGTTATACTCATGGTCACAAAAAGGAAGGTCGAAGGTGAAGAGCTCTAGAGAAACCTTTCAAAATGGATTGAGTAATACGATGGCAGTTAAAATGCAGCTAACAGAATTTATTTAAAAGTCACTAATACTTACAAAGTATTTCATGTGTTCCTCCCTGGTACTTTTTTTCTCTTTGTTCTTAGTAATATCAAGAGAAAACTAACATTCTCACTCACTATGTAGAGAATGTAGATGCTCCTGGCAAACAAAAACAAAAATAACACTTCTCCTTACTGCCATCCTCAATCTAAACTTTTAGTAGAAAGAATGCAGCACAAAACCTTATAATGACTAGAGAAATTACATATTTAAATAAGTCTGTCCTTTGACTTTGAGGTCTCTAGGTAGATACTCCTGTTACTCCTGTTTTGACCGTGTGACCTTATAGTCCATGCCTAAAAAGGGGGAAAAAATACAAGAACTTAAATAAATAGAAACATTTTTCAAAACCTTGCAGTGGTTCAGTTTACAATGTGCTCTCTCTTCTACATAGGCAATCTTAAATGTAGAAATATTTCGGCTATTTCATTATTGATATTGCATCAACAAAAAAAAGAGGAAAGAAAGAGAAGAGAAAAACATAAAAGAAAACTCAAAGGAAGGTTGCTCAAAGGAAGAGTTTCACCATATAAACACAAACATTTGAAAGAATAATTTTGTACATTATTATGGGAAAGGAAAGTCTGCAGTTAAGCTCTTGTTAGCAGCTGAAATAGATAATCTTAGGAATGTTAACAGGAAAAAAAAAAAAGCATGGAGATAAAAAGATCTAAAGCATTTAAATTTAAGTGGGAATACATCTGCTGATGAAACTCCTATTTAACTGAAAGTTTTAAGATTGAATAAATAATCTATTGCGTATCTTGTGCAGCTATTGTTTATTTTAAGTTTTTCGAAAGCAGCAAGAATTTGAAACATCCCAGTTTCAGAATTTGATTTAGAAGAAAACAGTAGCAGCTTAGAATTGTTAAGATTTATTTGAATAAATTAGTATAGATTTGTTTTGGTAGAAGTAGTTGGATATTTTACAGTGACTATGAGAATATTCTGATTTGCTTTAATGAGAGGTAATTCTGAACCATTTCAGATCTTCACAAGAACATTTTTATAATCTTTGTTCAGATATCACACTTTTTTCCTTTTTTTTTTTTGCATTTTATTGTCACTAGAAAAAGATGATGCAGTTTGATAAAAGAAGAACATAATTTATATGAAATTTAACCTCATTTTTTCCTTCTCTTTTGAGAGAGTGCATGACAGTAATGATTTTCACATTCTGCTATTTCATGTTTAGATTAGGACAGAAAGGATAACTGTCAAAGACAGACAAATAAATTATTCTTTCTACTCTAGTGCAAATGAAAAATTCTGGACACATTACAAGAAATGCTCAGCCTTATCATAACAGAGATATCTACAAACCAAATGATTAAGATACAAAATAAAATTCCCTCTCCAAGAAATCTGATTTCCACTTTTGGAAATATCTATTGCTTTAAAAATATATTTATTTAAAAAAATAAATTGTATATTTATATTGTATATTAATTATTTAATTTAATTTAATTATTTAATTGTATATTTATATATATATGTATACATATAGAGAGAGATTACTGCATAATATAAACATGAAAACCTGAGCAAATTTATTTCATCTCAGTGACATAGTTTAAGGTTGAAATGATAAAGATGGAGGGCATTCTCATTCTCTAGTGAACTATCAAAGAAAGATATGAAAGATCTGGTAATTATAGTCTACAGAGTTTGTTTTGTTGTTTTTTTTTTTTTTATAAATAGTAGTAACTTTCACACTGTCAATAGGATTTTATGTGGACTTATGCAGCCTGAGTGATGATTCTTTAATCAAACATGACCTGAAATATATCTCTGAACACTGGTAAAAAACAATATGTGCCAGAGATCAGATAATACATTATACAGACCACAGCTAATGAGGACTTTCCAGAGTATTAGTGAATTCATCCATGTAAACAGACAATCATGTAATTGCAATTTTTCTCTCTTGAGCTGAGAATGATATGAAGGGTCTAATGATAAAGAGAAGAAATCAAGGTACATTTTATCTAAGGGAGAACTATAGTATTATATAGTTGCTGTATAAAATTACATATTATATATGTATTTTAGCAGCTCAGGAAAAGATTTGAGAAATACAGAAACAGCAGATAATTCTTCAGGTCTCAGAAAATATAGATGGAGTATATGCATTACTCCTGATGTATCCAAAGAATCCAAAGGTGCTCCTACCCTCCCCTGAAGTTGAAATTCAGCTTTCCAAAGCACAGCAGCATTACAAGCCTCTCATCTAAAAACTTCACAATAATTCAGATTCTTCTATCTGTCTGGCGAGGCTTCATATTCAATGGTAATATCATTGTTTCCCTGTACCTAAGGTTGCTGGTTTCTATAACATTTCTGGCCTCTATGATCAGCCAAAGTTATCTGCCTCTCCTAATAGTCTTGTAATTAACATTTTTTCACCAAGTCTTACATTGATGAAAACTTTTGGTCAATCAAAGCAAAATAAAATAAAATAAAATAAAATAAAATAATAATAATAATAATAATAATAAACCAAGCAAAAGGCAACACATTAATATTTTTTTGTTATTTTCTCATCCCACTTTATTCCCTTTCTATTGCACATACTGCCAAAAATGACTGAATCTCATTACAGAAATAAATTTTGTAAACTAATAATCTGATGTTCATGTTTTACTTCTATAATTTGAAAAGTAATGCATTCGTGCTTGCTGCACTTGTGAACATGCAGATGTTTGTTAAGTAATAAAAATTGGCTGCTCAAAATTATGAATTATGAACTCAAAATGAATTTATTGAAGTTTTTATCACACTAATATAATGCTCAAAAATATTATTTTTCAACCATAGTACTGTTAGTTCATGAATTTAAACTCTTTTATGGAAAAAAAATAATAATTTGGTTTATTACATTTTTATTTTCTGACATAAAGAGAAAAATATTTAGGAACTGTTGTGATTTAACCCAGCAAACATCTAAACACCACACAGCCTCCCAATGGGTTGAGGGAAAGAATCAGAGAAAACATAGTTTGAGAGAAACACTGTTTTCTGGGACAGAAAAAGAGGAGAGAAATAACAGTAATTATAGTAATATAGAGATATGTATTTACAAAACCAATTACTTCACACAAAGCGATTTCTCACCACCTGTTTACTGATTTCAAGCCATTTTCCAAGCAGTGGCTGTACCTTCAGCCAACTCCCCACAGTTTTACAGTTTTTCCACATGATGTCATGTGGTATAGAATATCCCTTTGGCCAGTTTATGTCTTCTGTTCTGATTCTGTCATCTCCCAGTTTCTTGTGCCTTCCCAGCCTCTTCCTGGGAGGACAGTATAAGATAAATCACTGAAATATCCTTGGCTCCATACAGCACTTCTCAGCAGCAACTCAAACATCAGTGCATTATGAAAATTCTTTTTCTCCTTAAGCCACAGCCACACCAGACCCTATGAAGAAAATCAATTGCGTCTCAGCTGAAACAAGGACAGGCACTGAAATACTTTGCAAGATTACTGTAACAGGAACAAGGGATAGTTCTGTTATGCTTCTTTTCTGTATAATCCATGTCTTTGTCTACAATAATTATTTAAACAATAAGCGGAATTAACAACGAATTTGGATAAGTGTTAAATAGTTTGCTGATTTTCAGTTCCTCTGGTCTATTCTGATTAACTTGTTTCATATCTAAACTCTACAAAGATGAAGACACAAAAAACTTGTTTCCCTAATAGTTCACAGAGCTAAATGAAACTCAGAAATTTTCAAATTTTATGTCATATTTTAGTATACATATTCTTCAAAAGGAAACCACAGATTAAATCTTCATAGGAAAGTAAACATATAAAGAGGAGCTGAGGTATGTTTATGTAGGATGTGGAAGATGTGCAACTATACTGCAATCTCTCCACACTCTTGGATGTTTATCAATAAACCTATGCATCTTGAAATCCATATACTCAGAAAAAAATTTCTTCTTTGAGAAGATACCTCTATACACTGCTACAGACGGGAGAGTAATCTCTCCACTTCCTAAAAGATCCTAAAGTGATCTTTTAGCTTGTGAATGTAAAAAATGGCCAAAGATTAATGCAGTCTCTAAGGAAGCTATCAAAATGAAGACATCCTCTGGCAATTGCCAGATTATGTTTACTTTCTTATTGTGTGTTTATGAATAGGAAAAGTATGAAAGAAGAAGCTGTAAGAAAGATTTTAAAAGATGAGAAGATATTTAGAGTAATATAGTCTAAATTTATTAAAGAAATATCTAGTAAAACTTACTGAAGGCTGGAGCTCTATTTTGAAACTATTCTCTGTAAGCATTCTGATACTGAGGTGTTTGTCTTTTTTATTCTTTAATCCATTTAGACTCACTGGGAACCATTTTGTTAGTGAGGTTTCAAAGGCTAAGAGTACTGTCAATTATTATAAATTGTATAAAATATTTTCTTAAGAATTTTTTTCATTTACTGTTTTAACTGTTTTCCTTATTTATCACTTTGATAATTGGAGGGGAGGGCTGGAAAGAAAAGGGAAGAAGAGAGGAAGTGAGGCGAGGCAAGACTAGTCAAGGAGAGGAGAGAAGAGGGTTAGCATCATTGTAATACTCTTGAAGGACAAGCCAGGTGGCACCCTGTGCCTTCCTACATAAATGCTCAAAAGATTTCCTTTTGTCCCTTTGTATGATAGAGGGCTATTCCTTGCTTCCCTAGGCACTGAAGAGAAATTTTTAATTTCTCCCAAAACTATCTCCCTCTTATCATAGATCTTCTATTTCAGTTTTCCTTCCACTCCAACTCTCCTAACTATTCCAAAGTGACAAGTTCATTTTCCCTCAAATTTCTTCCATCTAATCTTGTCTTCCCTTTCCCACAAATTCTAGCACATCTCCATAGCAGCCACAGATGATGAGCTATTCCTGTTCTCCTGTCTCAGCCATCTCTGCACCTGGCAGAACCCCTGTCAGGCACGTTACTTTTCTCTGAGCACCACAGCTGATGCACTCTTCTCACAAAGAAGACAACTGAATTCTTGCTCTATTTCAAGAACTCCTAGAACAGCCTGAACAACCTTCTCAGAGAACATTGTGAGGGCAGAAATAATAATACACAGAGGAAAATGAAGTCTTGCCTTCCTTTCTTATAAAGAAATTATAGCACTATATTTCTTGGCAGCAGATTAGTACCCCTCTTGGATCAATCCAGACATTCTGATTAGCAGCCTCTATTCCTTCCTCTTTCAGGTGCCTGACTGGTCACTGCTGAAAAATTATGAAAATACTGAGAAGCATTCTTTCCACTATTTTTTTTCTCTTTGTAGTGGCCATGGAAGGAGACCACTGATAATTTGCAGTCTCCTAGGATATATGTGCTAAACCGCACTCTGGTGCAACACAGTATTGGAGCGTACCACAATGGATTTACAACAGTATCTTTCAATTAATCACTCTCCAGAGTTTCAATTGGAATTAATACCACACACAGACATATTTGGAACTGTTTTTAAATCATAAGTGCCAATATACAATTTTACCTACTCAGTCAGTCTTTGAATTTGACAGTAAAGCCGTCTGAATTCTTGCCAAGGTGATTCATTTCACCCAGACCTCTAAATGCATTTGGACAATTAAAGAGAGATGTGGGAGTAGTTCAATAAGTCAAGAGGATTTTATAAATAAAAAACTTGTCTGGTGTGATAGAGAGCATTAGAAACCAAGTAAAATGATAAAAATTAGAAAGTTTTTTATTCTGAAGAAAATTAAAGACAAAAAATGACCCTTATGCAATTTTTCATGTTGATTTTGTGGGTGAAAAAATAAAGTATAGAAGCAGAAATGAAGCATATTAATGAAAATCCAGGTTTACAAAACTACAAGTGTGATCTCCCTTCTTCAGGAAAACAAAGGTCACATTTTGAGCCCGATGGAGAGACTGTGCTGCTCTTTAATTTAAAATTTTTCTCATTAAACTATTTTTTCCAGGTTCCTGTTACATACCACACTATGCTACATTCAACAAGAGTTGTTGAGGACCATTTATAATGATTATTTAATTGGTTTGAGTTAGCATACTGACAAACTTTGATTTAATGTAAATTTATCTCTATTGAAAATTATGTTGTGAAAAGCTTACAAGTTTTAACTACACCAAATATAATCTCTGCTATAGTTAATATACCATTCCTACTTCAAGAGTACAGCTCTGTAGAAACCAAATTGTACTTTTCATAGAAAAGAAAGGTACTGTGAAAAATTGACAGGTGTTTATATTCAAATAAAGCAGAGTTTTCTCCTCTATCTAACTTAAAAAATGAACGATCACAATATTTTTCTTTTAAGCACACCACAAACAGAAAAACGGTCTCTATATTGTAATCTAGATGAGCTATGCTAGAATAAAAAATCACTTCTTCAAAGTTATTGGAATAACATCAAAAACCAAATGTAACAACATCAAAGTAACAACAGAAGTGTTTTCTTTATTTATTTATTTTTTTTCTGAGCACTACAAGTATTAATTTTCCGTATTATCTTTGAACAGTTCATTTTCACCAGAAGTCAATTGAAGAGAAATGTAATCAGGCTGAAGGCTGACTGATTCAGAGCTAGAATAGGACTCATCCTGTCTCTAATCCAACATTAGCACTTCATACCAGACATGGAAATAAATTTACTTGTAGAAGGAAGGACATTGCAGGACTATTTCCTAACCTGTAGACCATGAGTGACCAAACTTTTAGCTTGCCTGGGCCACCTCAAGTAAAGAGGAATTGTCTTGGACCACATATAAAATGCATAATATAGTTAATGTATAATGTGGTGAAGGACCATGACAAAGGCTTTGCAAAAGTCCAGGTAGATGACATCTGTAGCCTTTCCCCCATCCACCAATGCCATCACTCCATCATAGAAGGCCACCACATTGGTCAGGCAAGATTTGCCCTTGGCGAAGCCATGCTGGTTGTCTCAGACCACCTCTTTGTCACATATGTGCCTTAACATATCTTTTAACATTTTGTGACATATTTTTAATGCAAATCATAATGTAATTAGATAGTATTAGTAAGGATTTGAAACTGATCAAGAATGTCAAATCATAGATTATACCTTTGGAATGTAATTTCCTTATTTACAATGGAATTAATCAGTTTCTACAGATAAGGCTCCTGGGGCCTTAGCTAAACACCTTTCATAGTCCAAATTGTATATCATCTTGTTTTGCATAATAAATTTATATATAATCAAATGAGTTCATTAAATTGAGATGCTAACAATATTTAAAGATATATCAAAAAAAAAAAAAAGGAAAGAAAAAAAAGGGTTGGTAGATAAGTAGGCCTAAAGATATTTTAAAAAGTGAATTTATAACAAGGACAGCATTTTCATTTGCTGCCTGTTACTTTATCTTCAGTTTCTTTTGAGTTCTGAAATGACTCTTTTTTAAATTTATTTAGCTTACAAAACATAGTAGCAAATTCTTTCAAACAGGAGAAAATTTTGGAATCTAAGTACACAAGGGATTATCTATTTACTTATTTATTTATTTATAAAAGCTCTGTCAGTTTTACATCTCCAAGTAACGAATTACATTAGAGTACATAACTCTAACAATTAAACTTGTAAGTCTGGGATTTTGTAGCACTGTTCTCTCTTGCTTTCATCATGCCATGATACACATTGGTACCTTTATGTCATGACATTATAGAATCATAGAATCATTGTGTTTCCTTGCAGCCTTCTCCAGCCTGAACAAGCCCAGCTCCCTCAGCCTATCATTGTAGGGGAGGTGCTTTCTGACCATCTTTGTGGCCCTCCTCTGGACCCTCTCCAACAGCTCTACATCTTTCCTGTACAGGGAGACCCAGACTTGGATGCAGTACTCCAGATGGGGCCTTACAGAGTCGAGGGGAACAATCACCTCCCTGCATATTCTGATGGAGCCCAGGATACCATTCGTTTTCTGAGCTGTAAGAGCACAGTGCTGGCTCGTGTTCAATTTTTCATCCACCAGAACCTCCAGTGCCTTCTCCACAGGGCTACTCTCAAGCTGTACTTCTCCCAGTCTGCATACGTACCTGGGATTACTCCAACCCAAGTGCAAAACCTTGCATTTTTCTATATTAAACCTCATTAGGTTCTCACAGGCCTAGCTTTTGAGTTTGTTCAGGTTCCTCTGGATGGCATCCCTTCTATGGTCTTCTAATGTGTCAACCAGTTCCTAATCCATCAAACAGTCCATCTGTCAAATCCATATTTCTCCAATTTAGAGATAAGGATGTGGTGGGGGACCATGTCAAAGACCTTGCACAATTCCAGATAGATGACATCAACTGTCTTCCCTTTGTCAACTGATGTCATCACTCCATCATAGAAAGCCCCCATATTGGTCAGGCACAATCTTCCCTTGGTAAAGCCATGCTGGCTGTTTCAGATCACTTGTTCATCCATCATGTGCCCTAACATGTTTACTAGGAGGATCTGTACCATTATCTTCCCAGGCACAGAGGTGAGGCTCACCAGCCTGTAGTTTCCTGGATCCTCCTTCCTCCCTTTCTTGTAAATTGGAGAGATGTTTCCCTTTTTCCAGCCCCAGGGATTTTGCCCAGCAGCCACAAATTTTCAAATATGATGGAGAGTTGATCTGCCCTTAGAGTGGGGGGAATTTACTTCCCCAACTCCCACCTAGAAGCTCAGGGATGTGAGAAATATGAGAATCCTGGTTGCCAGTGAAGACCAAGACAAAAAATTCTTTAGTACATCAGTCTTCTCCCTGTCTGTCATAGCTAGTTTTCATTTCTCATTTATCAAAGGAGGTACTTTCTTTTTTGTCTGCCTCTTCTGAACAGAGTACTTATAGAATCCCTTCATGGTGTTTTTAATATTCCTCATCAAGTTCAGTTCCATCTATGCCTTGGCTTTCCTACTCCTCTCTCTGCAAGTCTGGACAGCATACCATATTCCTCCCAGGTGATATCCCTTGTTTCTATTGCTGGTACGATCCCTTGTTTTCCCTCAGTCTGACCAGCAGGTCCTTGCCAAGCCATGCCAGTTTCCTATCTCCCTGACTACTTTCTTATTCTGAGGTATGGAGAAGTCTTATGCCCCAGAAAAACATCCAATAAGAGTAGTCAGAGGCATCCTTAAGAATTAGCCAGACCCCATAGGACTGAGCAGCAGAGAATCATAGGTTGGTTGTGGAAAATCAAGGGAAGGATCTCTGCCACCATCTGCTGGAAGAGAGCGAGAAGGTCTTATTTTGTCCTACAGATCCCCACTTCTCAGCAGAAGCTTTACGTACAAAAGTCTTCTGGACCCACAGCTACCAATCTGCTTACATGTGTACCATAGGAATGAAGAGATCATGCAAGGAGACCTGCTAAGCAAAACTGTAGCAGTTACCATGTTTCACATTTTGAACCTATTATTCTTACTGCCATGCAGGCAGTATTAGTACAAGAATGTATCTCATCTCCTGGCACAATCTGAACAGGTCACCAGAGTGCTTCTGTTCCATACCATTGGACTCTACATCATAGCTAGAAGCAAAAACATAGAAAATATCTTTATAGAGGAAATGGTGCCACATACAATATGCCTTTAAATATAACAGCTTTCCAGGAGACAGACACCAAGCAATTCTCTAGATAGACATGCAGACATGCCACAAGGTATTCCAAGAAGAAAAGCCAAAGAAATTTAATATTCGCTTTTTTTTTTTTTTTTTTTTTTTAAGTTGGAACAGGCAGTGCAGTTATTTTGAGAACCAGGAGGCACTTACTGTTCTTGTTTGAACATTAAGGGAATATTGGCACATGTGAGATCAAGAGATCAATGGTATTTATATCCTATGTATACATACAGTCACTTCATTGTACATTTCCTTTTTTTTTTTTGTCTCTTCTTACTACCCATCTTTATCTATTCAGACTGTTTCTTTTCTTGTCTTCAGCACCATTTACTTATACCTTATAACATTTTCTATCATTTTTATTGTCCCTGTAACCTAATGTAAGTACCTGTATGTTTGTTCTTAGTTCTCCTTACTTACACGCTACTTTGAGTGTACCTCCATATATTTTATTCTTTGAATCTCTCCCAGTATAACTCCAATTTTTATGCCATCAAGATTTCATCCACCAGACAATTAGTGATCTTTTTTCTTCATTCAGCCAAGGGACTCACTCAAAAATCTTCACACGGTATATGAATCTGTACTCAAGCTAGTACTACACACTAAATTAGATGGAACATTTCTGCCATCTGTTCTGAGTAGCTGTAAAGAGTTGCACAGACATCAGTTTCATTGCACAAAAACAAATTTTATTGGCCTTACAAACCTCAGGGACCATACCACACAGTGAGCACCATCTACTGGCATCTGATTACTTAGGGTATGTGTGTATGTATATAGACATGAAATATTTTTCTGTTCCTGAACCTAGTATAATTCATCTTCACTTTATTTTTTTAATTATTATTTCTCCCTACAAGGTGTTTAACTAGGTGTCTGCTCATATTACTGTATGGTAATATCTGGATTTCTGACCTGATAAGGGAAAAAAAAACCTAGACATTTAAAACAAGTTGATTTATACTAAGATAAACTCACATATAATTTAACACACACAATTAATATGTACATATATATATTTGAAGGCAAATACACATATAGTATTGATAATCTTAACTTTAAATCATTTGCTATTTGCTTTTATCCTAGGAAAGCCTACTAAAACAAAAATAGCAATAACAAAAACTTAATCCCACAATAATAAATTCACATAATGCAGTGTGAATATACTTTACTGATATCCTGAAAAAAAAAATCTAATCTACAGAAAGGGTATGAAGAATGAGAGATTACAAACTATTAATTTAATTTAGACATGCTTGGTACATATGAACCAGAAAAAGAGCTGGACAGGGATTTTCTGATTAGGATGATTTTCTAAGAAATGAACTTTCCATGAACTCAGAATATTCTGTCAGAAGCTTTTCATTTCCTTGAAAGTTTCAAATTTTCTACGGTGAGTCTTCATTTAGATCTTTTATATAGAAAACATAAAGTTTGCCTTGAATGTCTCCCCTTGTACACAGCTGTGGTGAGGCTGCACCTTTATTATTGTGTTCAGTTTGGGGCCTCTCCCCACAAGAAAGACATTGAGGCTCTGGAGCTTGTCAAGAGAAGGGTAACAGACCTGTGAAGAATTTGGAGTACAAGTATTATGGAGAGGAGCTGAGGGAACTGGGACTATTTAGATTGGAGAAGAGGAGGCCCAGGAGACTCTTCTCACTACACCTCCCTGAAAGGAAGTTGTAGCAGAGTGAGGTAACTAGCGATAGGACAAGAGATAATGGCCTCAAATTGCAAAAGGGAAGGTTCAGGTCGGGTATTAGGAAAGAGTTCTTCTTGGAAGGATGTTAGAACAGGTTGCTCAGGAAGATGGTGAAGTTACCATCCCAGGAGATGTTTAAGGAAAGGATACATGTAGTATTTAGATATATGATTTAATGGGCAATATTGACCATAGGTGAACAGTTGGACTAGATAACCTTAAAAGTCCTTTCCAAACCTGTCAACAGTTTATGGGTTGGTTCAGCCCAGTTCTCTGACTAGCGGGGTGGGGGGATCTATGGACCCACACCACGGGAAAGGGAAAAGGGAAAAAGGTGGGGAGATGAGCCTAAAAACAAAACAGTGGCAACAAAGAGAAACAAACTATTTTACTAAATAAGATATCAGAATGCAAGATAACACACAGTAAGACAATATAATACAATACAATTAGAATTGGAGTTAATAAAGCTAATAAAATGAGAGGGTGTCCAAAAACCGAAGGCCTTATTTAATGCTGAGGTTAGACATCTAGTTGGGCCAAGCAGAAGAGAAAAAAATGGACAGTGTAGTGATATGAGAGCAGTTTTATGTTTCCCTCTGAAGGGAAAATGTAAATAGAACAGTGAACAGCCCTTTGAGGTATGTAGTATGCGGTTCTTCCCTTCTGGGACAGGTACCCAGAAGTAGAGCATTTACTTTTTAAGTCTCAGCACACTACATGATGTTCTGATGTGGAATACTGATAACCAAAAATCACAGAACCATGAAAAAACCATGACAAAACCATGTCAAAAGCCCTATGATTCTATGATTCTATGATTCTTTGTTTCTACAAATGAGGACTTCATTCCCCTTCTGTTTCTTGCCTGAGAAGAGGTGTAAGGCTATGCATGTCTATACTATACCAATTAGTTAAGTGTGCCCAGATTTCCCCAAGTGCAAGTATCATGAAACAGATGGGTTTATGAAACATATTACAGTAATTAAAAAGTAATAAAACATACTAAACAACAAATTGTACTAAATTCGTTAATAAAGTACTGGCTTAATTAAGTACATTTGCACATTTTGTAGTGAGTAATTCCAATGCAATATTTATAAGTCTGACAAAATAGGCCTATGCATTTTAACTGAATACCTGATCCAAAACAATAAAGACCATGGCCGAGCAGTAAAATGAATTCTCAACATAAAATATTACTTTAAACAAAATATTTTGTTAGCCTAAAAAGCCATTTAATTATGCCGTATTTTACTGGCTGAATGGAAATGCACTATCACAAAAGCTACCAAGATTTTGTAGTGGATTTCTATGAAGTTCTACCACTTTTGCCAAAAATAATTAAGACCTTCTATTTTACTTTTTAAGCTTATGAAAGGAAAACACAAATGGAGGTATTTATCTTTTAGCATACTTTTCCCTATTACTTATTGAAAATAAGTCTTCCCTAAACTGATAGTCTGAATGCTTCCCATGCTTTCACATAAAATCATATGCATGCTTTTAAACTGATTTGTGCATGCACCTCAAAGCTTCGGCAAAGCACATTTTTAAAATCTTAATAGAAAGTGCATAAATATTTAAACACATTAGATACCCTTGAACTTTTACCTTCAGCAGTTTCATTCAATTTGCATTAAAATATATTTCTTTAAAGGCTGAGAAGAGACAGGAACATGGAGATACACACTCTAAAAACAAACATGGGCGCTTACTTGAAGAAGTATTTTAGGTGCATATAAAGCTTCAAGTGCATAGATACAAAGTTTCAAGAGCAGAGAGAGCTAAATGGAATACTGTAGGCTAGTATCTCAATAAGTGTAATGCAGAAAAGAAAGTAGAAAACAAAGGAAATTTTTTTTTATGAATGTTATACTTTCTGAAATCCCTAAAAACATTTGTGTAGCATTGCAAGTCTCAGAATTCAACTTAATTTCTCAATACTATTTCAAAGCTTCTGAGTTATAAGGAAAATTTTCTGTCAATACAAAAAAATGAAATGAAATGAAATGAAAAGACCTCTACCTGTAAAACAGGAGCAGCGTTGCCTTACCTAATAAAGTAATTCAGGCATCAAGACTAAACTCTATTTGGATCTTGGCAAAAAAAAGGAAGATTAGCAAAAGAACTTACTTGTTCTTACTTAATCTGTAAGTTCTTTCCCAGAAAAGCTGAAGATACTGGATTTCTGTAGATCTCTACTGAATAAATCATTTATTGGGATTTTACATATGAACATTTAATAAATAAATAGCAACAGCAACAAAAAAAACTTGACATTCCTCATGTATCTGCACACACACACATATACATACAAAACAACACAGATACCCAGCACCAATATTTTGGTAAGAATTGTCTGACTGATTTTTTAAGGCTATCTACCTTCACAACTAGAGTCATTCCAAATCTCACTGTAAAGCCAATACACTCAGCAAAAGATTTGTGTTTGCTCTTGTAGCTTGAGATATCAATATCTTTACTACCTCAAGACTGATAACACATAATCTAAGTTTTTATTTTCACTAAAATAAAGATGGACCCTGATTTTGTTGTACAGCTTAAAAGCCCTCAGAATAAAGTTACTAGTGAGAAGAATTTACTTTACTACTGACACATATCCTTGAGATGTAGCTGGAAAAGAGTTAATACAGGAATTGTGGCAACAGTTATATAACACCTACTTGCACATAGAACATTTTTAAGCTTTGCACAATATTTGGGATTTCTACAACATGCTAAGATAGTCCATAGCCATTTAGAATAACAAAAGTGGACAATACAGTGCCAGATGCAGGGAGAATATAGGTTAAGATGTAGTAACAAGATCTACAGTGCATGCCTGCTTCTTAGCTTCTCAGGGTAGTGACATTTGAAATTAAACAATCACCAGCAATTGTCTTGATGATGTAAGCTAGCAAAAGTATTGCACATGTTTTGTTTATTATTGTGCTATTAGGAGTACAGGAGCATGGTGTCCTTAGGCAAAGGTTAAAAATGATCTTCTACATTGCAAAATGTAAATCTGCCAGAGAAAGAGTAATCCCTTTTCCCATTCTAATATATTGCCTAAAATATAATTACTCTCTGGCTTGTAAATCAGCTAGAGGGCATCCCAAATTATTACATCAAAATCAAGACCTGTACTCCACAATGAGTATAAGTACACTAGACTAATGATCAGCCTAAAAACAGATATATATATATAGTTTAATGACTTGTCTAATTTTGCTAAATGTGAAGGTTACATTTACTTCTTTGGTATATAGGATGGTTATCTAATCACAGAATATGGATATGGAACAAGCTTATTAGCTAGTCTGGTCAATTTGCTTGTTGACACAGAACATTTCCCCATAGCTTTTCCAGCTATTATGCAGCACTTAAAATCCAAATCGAAGAGTTTTTACTATATTCACAACATACATTATCTCTTAGCATGATGGATTTTCTCTGATGCTCCTGTCCTTATTTTCATCTCTTGCCACTTCACAACATTCTCTGTACCTAACTTAATTTTCTTTGCCTCTGGGTTTCAAAGCTACTTAGCATAATGCGGATGTTCTCAGTCAAATATTGCTCATATTCTATGTAACTGAACCTCTCTGCTATATAGCACCTTATACAATTTTTGATTGAAATTTGTCTGTTAGAAATGGATTTCAAAGTAATTTAAGACCTTAACTCCATTAGAAAATCAGGGCAGTAAGGGGTTTTATTATCTTTGATGATTTATGCCTTAGACGTTAGGGATGTTTATTTTCAGTGTCAGGCAAGCATAAAATTTGAATGTTTTTACTGAAGCCTGGTAGATTCCAGAACTTTTTCGAGCAACTTCAAAAACTCAAGTGTCAGATAATCTTTTCTTAATGAACTCACACACGTAAAGGTAGATAAGAAAAAAATACAATGTTTTGCCAGTCTGAAGAGGTGATAAACACAAGATACATTTATAATATATGGATTTACTTGAGTTAGAAAAAAAAAAGAATGAAATTCACATTGCAGATATATTTAGTAAAGAGCACAACTACCGTCTAATTGCCCTAAGTTCTCTAATAAACATCAAGTTGAACCACCACATGTTGTACATGTTGAACCACCACCGTTAACATGTCAGTGTACAAGACTTAAAAGAATACGTTTCTGATTATGCTTGAAAATAATTAGGAAATAAGTCATATTTACATGAGATATAGAGAAGCAGAACTTCTCTGTTGGTGATGGGAAACAATCTAAAATATCTGAAAAAATATGATGTAAAGTTACAAGTAAATGAATAGTTCCTAAATTAGTGGAAGCAGAGGCAATCCAGCCATGTACTGAAGAAGATAGAGGAGGCTGAATAAATATTTATATGACTTATCTATGTTTTTTTATTTAAACTAATTTGCTTACTGAAAGTTAGATGATTGAATAGAACAACCTAGGGAAATTTCCTTGAGAAATTTCATATACAAAGTACATAGCACTATCCTACAATGAATTAATCCTTTAATGTGAACCATAGGTAATCAAACCTGAACTACAAGATGCATTTGAAAATGGCAATGTATTTTACAAAAAAAAAAAAAACAACAGCAAGTAGGTAGAAGGAAAAAACACAAAAACTCAAAAGATTACAATTTAGTATAGATTCAGCATGAGTAAAATAGCTAATATGTGGGTTCCTCATACCAAACACAGGAAGTTAAATTCAAACTAGGAAGAAACAATACTTTATACACTGCATAAATTGAAAAGGAAAAATGTGAGGGTTTGGTAATCAAGAAGAAGGAAGAAGGGAAAGGAGTCTAGAAGTGAGGATGGAGGAATGACTGAGAGGAAAGGATGGAAGGGAGCAGAAAGAAAGAGGGAGGAACTAAAACTAAAGAAAAAACATACTAAAAGAAACAAACAAAAATTAGTCCTGTTTTTGTTTGTTTGTTTGTTTCTTTTCTTTTCTAATAGTGATTATATCTATGAAATACATTTCTGATTTGTTGTTATATACTGCCAAAGTCTGGTTTTTTGGGCATAACTCAGTATTTTTGCTAATAATCTTATTGATTTGAACTACTGGTAACAATCTCAACAAATCTCTTTCACTTAAAGGCAAGACAGTTAATAATAATTTTTCACTAAATATCTGAAACTATTAATCTCATCTGGAAACACTGCTTCTTTTTCACAACACAGTAAATGATAATTTGACAATGACTGTCAGCAATGAGTATAAGCAATGAGAACCAGGACAAGCTTTAAGGCTTACTGTTGTCAGTGATTCTGGTAAACTGCAGATATGTAGATGAACCTGTACAGTAGGTACTGTTACAGACTGTCAGTTCATCACAAGTCAAAGCAATAGCCTTAAGATTCTGAAGGCAAGGAAATTTATGTTCTGGGGAATAAAACTCCAAATCATCATTTTAACTCTGGTACAGTTGTAGTGATTATTAAGAGATGAAGAGATCAGGGGCTGTTCACAAAGCACACCCTCCAGAGAGCTTTTCTTATGTACGCTTCTCAAATGGAGAAGACAATTCACCAATATTCCTCTCAATGAATATTTAAAATGTCAGTTTATTGAGTCATTGAAGACTCTGAACTCTGCATATGCACAGTCTCAATAGTTTGCGTGTTTCGGCTCTTCTAGAATCATGTACAGCAGTTATGCTATAACAAAGCATCAGGAAACTGGTACAAATAGGATGGCTGGAGTCTATTCCCCTGCCTGCAGCTTTTTTTTCATAATAATATCTCTCACTTGAAGCCTAGTTCCAGGCATCACGCACTCATCCACAACTAAGGTAAAAAGCTTTAACTTCAGTCATCATTGTCCCTACCAGACTTATGTCTCACTACAAAATTTTTGCACCCACATACCTGTGCACAATTAGCACAAGGGATCTTTCTAATTGATCAATGACTGTGGCTGGACCTTCCTAAAAAGAGGTTTTTAAAACATCAATTTAAAAAAAAATAATTTTTTAACAGAGAAATTCTATTTCCCGCAGTGTGGGAAAACAGAGGAAGGTTGCCAAGTACTTCCTCCACACTGCAACCTAGGAATAAAACACTTTCTTCCAGCCAACTCAGGAATAATTTGCTTATCTGCAGCCAAGGTTCTCTCCAATGTTGCCAGCTCTCAATTCCTGTCTTACTAGACTATATTAAAGGAACAGGAATAAAGAAATTGAAAAGGATAATAGGACAGTAACCCATCCATCACATAACCCCATAATATATATATATATCCCCATATACCATGTGTTTACAATTAAACTGTTCAGCTAGATAGCTTTTCTTCCTCATAGATCTAAAGAGTTTTTAGAATTGCATTACCTTGTTATCATATGCCAAAATGGAATGGACTGAACCATGTAAATTCAAATTTTGCTCCCATTATTCCTGCATCATGCACTGAGGGCATTGGCTTTGCTGCTGGGCAGGTCACACAGAGATCTACAGTCTCAGCTAGTGCTGTACCACAACAAGTTCCCTCCTGGGGTCAGAGCAGCAATGCAGCACAGGTGAACAAGAATGGGAGTTTTCTTTCCAGCTGAGACAACACTGGAAATATCTTCTACTCTGCCTTCAGCACCATTTTGTCCACACAGAAGAAATAAACATTCCCTAAACTACCCCTCTCAATGTAAGCAAGCTCTGACTGAGAAGCAAATAGCTGC
This sequence comes from Perdix hodgsoniae, assembly GCA_035772895.1. NCBI lineage: Eukaryota > Metazoa > Chordata > Aves > Galliformes > Phasianidae > Perdix > Perdix hodgsoniae. The sequence continues at coordinate 7,555,991 of JAPSGF010000023.1, read as the reverse complement.
ACAAAACTAAACATCCAACTCCAGAGATTTTCCTCTTTATTTCTATGTAAAGGACTATGCCAATTAACAGACAGCATAACAGAACTAGTCATGTTAGTTAGGTGTTTTTGCCCTTCACCCTAAAACTGGGATTTCTATGTCATACACTAAGGCATAGTCAGGTAACACAAGTATTTATAATGGTGATAAAAGCTGTTCATAAGGCACCAACATGATTCAGAGCTATAAAACTTATTATCTGTCAGTGAGCCATAGGCACCTGTGCACTCACATCTCATTTTGAAATTATGCAGTTCCTCACTCTTCAAAACGTAACCCACAATACAAATCTAAATCAAAGCAATTCATTTAAAAGAACACATTTTGAGTTTGATAGGGAAACTTGCTTTTTCAAACTACAACTGTTTTATTCACTAGGGTAAATGGAAACTTGTTTATTACTATGGCTGTGTGATAAAAACAGTGATAAAAACCACACACACTGTAGAAGCATTAAATTCAAGAATGAAATTTTTAAAAATATATTTTTGTTCCTCAGTGGTATTCTGCTTCATAGACAAGAATAATTGCATACCATGAGTGTCTAGTATCCTTGAAAGCTGAATAATGTCTAAGCTTAAATAATTGCCCTGAATCAGTAGAATATCTCAATTTTCTTTCACAGATTTCTCTCTAGCATTATTTTTCCTTTTAAACACAAAATTCTTTGCTAAACCATGCTTGTCAACAAGTCCTGATAAGAATCGAAGCAGAATTATCTTTTTCAGAGATTGTATGGAAAATAATTAAAATGTTATATTTCTTAGGGGAGAATAATAAAATGAAATGCCTATCATACTTGTGATATAACTGCATTATGTTATATGTGCATTATATATTATAAGCAATCAAGAAAATTTTAATTGAAGAATAATGCACAAAACTAACAATGTAATAATAAACCTGTAACAATTTCCAAATACATTGCAGACAATTTCATAAATCTTCCTTCATTTTTTCCATAATGATTTTTGAGATCCTCTAATTCTTCCTAACAATGCCATGTTTACTGATTCTATGTGTGCCAAGATGTTATGGAGAGAAGCAGAGCGATCCCTTCTATAAGAAGTGTACATTATCAGCAAAAGCAAATTTGCTTCTTTGATTGAAATAATGTCACAGGTGCATAGATATTACAAACAGCACAGTAAATGCATCAAATGAAGCCAAAATATGAGGCTCTTTTTTTCTGTTTAACAGTATTTTGCATCTTCTCATGATAGCAGTGAAACTCAGTTTAAGCCTTTTACTAATTTCAATAGGATATGAAATATTTTCCTTGATTAGCAAAATCATATTCATGTCTACTGCTTGAACCAAATGTTGGTACAATTGCCTTCAGCTAAATTAGTTACCAGAACAGTAGTTTTAATATTTCTCATTAATTTCATAATCTGTGAATCCCAGTAATAAACTTGAAACTTAGACATTTTAGAAAACACTTTCAGTATATACTATAAATTTTAAAGTTACCTACACGAAGTACTCAGTCTTAAAACACTCTTGCACTTTCTACTTTAATCACACTTTCTACTTTAATCTGGTTAATCGTATACACCATGAAATTTAAGTAATGTAAATAAAAGCACTATGTTGGAGGTATTAAGAGTCAAGTGCACAAGGCAAAATATTCTTTATGAATCAGATGATAACATTTCATGACAAATCATACTATTATCATTCCTCTTCAAAGAATGGGAACAAGGATTTTAAAAATTTTCTGGGAGTATATAATAAGTCTTTCCAATGTCCTAGAAATACTGAGGCTTTTCTCGCCTTTCTGAGTTATGAAATAATTGCAATACAATGGAGCTATTGAAAAATATTGCTCTCAGCTCTGGGAATCTAGTTAAAAGGTGAAGGCAGTGAGTCAACACTCTATATTAATGTCGAAGACTAGAAAGAAAGTAGGCACAATAGAGAGAACAATGTCCATATAAAACTATTGTTTTGGAAACAGATAGTCAAACATAGTAGCTAAAGCAATGCCTTTAGTGAGGACTCTGGAGCACAAGTCTTATGAGGAGTGGCTGTGGGAGCTGGGATTGTTTAGTCTGGAAAGGAGGAGGCTCAGAGGAGACCTTATTGCACTCTACAACTACCTGAAGGAAGCATGTGGTGATTAGGTGTTTGGCCTCTTCTCTCAGGCAACAAACATGACCTGAGGAAATGAAATGAGATGGTCTGAGAAAAGAAGCCAGTACAGGAATCAAGGGAGTCAAAGTCAAGAAATCTCTTACCTATTTCCTAGGTTTTTGTTAACAGATTGGAATAAAACTGCTTGGTTAGCATAGCTGCTAATGGAGGATGTGCAATTAATCTTTCAACTTCTTCCAGCACACACTTCAAGTAAACTACTCCATGTCAAAGTGTCAGTCTAAAATTGATTGACTCAGAAAAGATGAATTTACTAAACTCTGCCCCACCCCCTGCAAATACCACTGTCAGATAATAGTAATATTAATTTAAACAAACAATCAAATTTTTTTACTAAAATCTGTACTTGGAAAAAACAGGAAAAGCTTTCAGAGTCTTTCACTTATGTCTTCTAGCCACATATCTGGAGAAATCTAATATATAAACTCCTCTTATCTTTTGTTTAATGTGCTCCTAATCCCTGGATTATATACTTAAATCTTTACTGATCCTAACTAACTCTTTGAATATATAATCTACAAAGTCAGGGTTTTCATTACAAGATTTTTTGTTGATGTTAATTCTGTTAGTTTGGCAAGAATATCCTCAACAAGAACTTCACCTAAAGACAGATTTAATACATGAACTGTTGACATAACTAATTCAATTCACCATGTAAATCTGAAGACATCACATGCAAAACTGGACATGCAAAGAAAAAGTTAATCATTCTGAAGTGTTACTGTCAGTAGGAAGTGTCAGACTATCACTACAGTGAAACTGATATACAAATATAGAACATTGTGACAAGAGAAACACTTTTTGGCAAGCACCAGGAAATTGAATGACATCCTTTCTTTTAATATGGTTTAGTTTTGTCGGGTATTACTATATACTGGAGAATATGGAAATATCATCGAGTCATGGAATCATAGAATGGCCTGGGTTGAAAAGAATCACAATGATTATCTTGTTTCAACCCCCCTGCTATGTGCAGATTAACCAACCACCAGACCAGGCTGCCCAGAGCCATCTTCAGCCTGGCTTTGAATGCCTCCAGGAATGGGGCATCCACAACCTCCTTGGGCAGCCTGTTCCTGTATGTCACCACCCTCTGAGTGAAAAACTTCCTCCTAATATCTAACCTAAACCTCCCCTGAATTTCTTAACATGAAAGAAACTTGCCTGGAAGTATAGACAACAGCACATCATATATGTGAAATAAATGATGGTGCAATATACCGTTATCCCTGCTACCAAGTTGGGATCCTACAGCAAAGCTATTTATTTCATGATCATGTGTCCAAGTAATACAAATCTCTGCGTGGAAGTGCTGCCACTCCAGGCTCTTGTCTCAGAAAGATTACTGGTTTGGCTGAGAAAGAATGTTGGAGTGCATTGTAGTGGCATCACTGCCAGAGAAAACAAACCTCATTCTCAAGAAGTCAAAGACTGTGTTTGGAGCTTAAATTTAAATTTTAAGCTTTTGAATCAAGGAATATTTTTTGATTTCTACTTGAAAGGAAGAGAGAACAAAAGTTGAACAGAATTTTCAAGCATGTTTTTTTTAATAGAAAAAAAAAAAGAAAATAGGAATTTTGCCACTTTTAATAACCATTCAACATATGTTAAATGATTTAGTGAAAGAACTTGTGTATTCTCACATTTAGCATGGATAATCTTTCAACAAGAATGAGATATTGCTGTTAAGATTCAATTATCACACTGTGTTACTATAGCAACTCACAGGGAAGGTGTGTTAAGCAACATTCAATAACTGCAGAAAAACCCACTCTAATTTAAAAGCAGTCAATCAGTGAAAGAAAAATATCTCTTTAAATTTTAACTACCTAATTTTGATGACTACATGAAGCAATTAAAGATGGCTGTTTGTATCACAAGTCTGATACCGCCTGTAGAGCTCAGAAGAACAGCCAAATTTGGAGTAAGATCAACATCCAGATGAAAGACTAATTCTTCATTAAACCTTGTCATAGATGATCTCTTTGAATCTAATCTAATTTTTAAATTAAAACCACCAAGTTGCCAGCCATGAGAAACTGACAGTTTCACTAAATTCAATGGAGCAAAGCCAATTTACATTTGTAAATGTTCTTAGCATTTTTTGAAATAATAGTGTTGACTTGTTGATAATACTCACAAAGATGAATGAGTAACTCTGAAAGAAAGAAGATGGCAAGTATTTAAATCAATTTTAACCCACGCAAAATTTTAAATTGAGGTAATACTATTTTTGCATTGAATGCTGAGATGAAGTCCCTGTCCTAATGTTGGTAAGTGCATGCACTCAGTTTTCAGTGTGATCTGAAATGCTAACAGTTGCTGCTAATACCTACTGCTGAATACATTTTCCAATTACTATTATCATTTTAAATAAAGAAACAGACTTTAATCTTTAATGTTCTACTTTGACCTGAATATATTTGTCCTGGAACAAATATACTTTCTAACATGTACTATGGTATATTTTTTGATCTGTCTGATACAACCTCTTTATTCTCAACCAAATATCTATCTAGGAAGTGGGCTTTACTATCACCAATAGATTTGTCTACCAAATGCAGAGTAATTCAATACGTTTGCAATGTGCAAACTACTTGTGCAGCCCACTTCCAAAGCAGAGCTTTCCAAGACAGAATTCATTGCCCTAGGAAAACAGAAGAACATATACATCTATAGAAAATGACAACAATCAAGTTGGATTCTTTATGTGCTGTGTTAGTGCTCTCTTATTCTCGTTTTCTTATTTTTCTTTTAGGATTGGTGGAATGAAGTTTCAAGTAATAAAAAGAGAGGTGGGAGGGTACAGAGAAGTTCAACCAACATCATTCTTCTGCTGGAAATTATTTAAAATATTTACCCCCATTTTTATCACATTTCTCCTCCGTGCTTTCTCTTGATCTACAGTACAACAGAGGTAGTAAATTTCTTTATTTATCAGTTAAATAAATACAATAATGAAGATAGAGATGAAATCAAAATTAACATAAGAGTTTTAAATCTTTAGTAACAACACTGCTTCTCCTTTAGTGAGAAACTGATGTCAAATTATGAGTCATCAAAACAGAAAGCTGAAGATTACCAGAGCAGCCGATAAGTGGGGAGAAGAATGTTTAACATTCATAAACCTACATATGCGCAGAAAGATGAAGAGAATGTTACGATGTGCTAATAAACTGAAAAGCACAACATGATGGGGCTCAATCCTTGAGTTCAGGAATAATGGAAGTTGAGAATGGTTTCTGAAAGTTAGACAGGTATGGTACTTTTCCCAGTGCATTACTGGTTTCTTCTAGTATTGTCATTAACATTTTTTAGCTACTATCAAACCTTTAATATCAGACCAGTGTGTGACTTATTGCTTGAACTATTTAAAAGCTTAAAAAAAAATCAGCATGAACCTAGTGGGATTTTGCTCTGAAAGTTCAATTATACCCAAGTTTAAATTTAAGATGAAGACTAAGCCATCAAAGAGTATCTCAGCAAAGCTTCTTCAAAGTCCATTTGATTTCTTTGCTAAGACTTTCTGAAGGTCCTGCAATTGTCAAGAATAGAAAAGCTTTCTTGACAATTTCAGCTTTCTTGAGTTGGGTCAATCTGGTTATTCCGTGATTCACAAACAAGTGAAGGTTGGCTTGATCACTGTCATAAGGCTGGACTTCCATATCACTTAATTTTTAAGAAGTACTAAGCTACATTAGCTACATTAGCTACGTATTTGTAGAAGTCTCTTCTCTGACAGCTCTTTATTTTCATTAAACATGTTAGAACATAGTATTTGAGATCTTTATACTTCATTCAGTTTTATCCATACTGAATACAAGAATTGAAAAGCTACAGGACAAGATCACACAAGGGAAATGGAACGAGATTCATTTGTTCAGAAAAACTTCAGTACAAGAGCTTTTCTCTTTCTCTTTCTAGATGTGCCCAAATGCTTAAACACACAAGACCAAGAAGTTCTCACTTTGTTACATTTAAGCTTACATAATTTGCTCTGGAATTTTTTTTCTGTTACACAAGAAAAATGATACATATTTATTTACAGAATTTCCAGGAGAATTTAAATGTCATAATTTTCACAGCCCTTTTTGCAAGTCTTAATTTTTCAGTGTTACTACAGTAATTCTTTTCAATATTGTCTTAGTCAAGCTAAATTTGCTTCCTTCTGAAGCAGACCTAATTTATCTGGTTTTTGTTATATTGTAAATAATATAATACAGCGTGTGGTGTGTTGGTTTTTTTTGGTTTTTTGTTTTGTTTGTTTGCTTTTTGTCTATATAGCCTTACCGTTGCCTATATAATTTAAAATAAATAAACAAACATTTTTCTGGAGTGAAAATAATGCTCACATTTCTCAGATCAGCTGCAGAAGAAGTTGCAATGAAATATCTTCAAGAACAAAATGAAGTCAAAGAAATGAAAAAAAATAAAATAAAAAAGAAACAAGAAAAAAGAAGAAGCAAAGTGGAAAGAAGAAGACCAAAATAAAAAGGAATAAAATCATAGGATAAATACTTTCTTTTTTCTTTTTTCTTTTTTCTTTTTTCTTTTTTCTTTTTTC
>JAPSGF010000023.1:7521941-7549131 GCA_035772895.1 Perdix hodgsoniae | reverse complement strand
AGGACAGAGCAAACTATTCGGAGCTGGTTAGCTTTTGTTAAATGAAAACACAGATTACAAATACTGCCTCCAATTTTCATACCCCATGCAAGTTTTCTTATGGTTTTATATAACAAAATGTAAAAAAATAATGTGTCACAGAAGAAAATCAATCATTTTGTTACAGCTAAAAAAATATTGACAAATATTTCTCCATAATCTCAGAAGTAGACACATACACAAATTTCTGTGGGAGTTCTGTCTTATTAAGAAATGTGTCAGGTATGGTATCTTAACCTTAATTCAATTATTTTCTGCCTCTTGAGCTTGCTATACTTTTTTTGTTGTTGTTATAATTTCGCACCTGTTGATTGATGTATTTTACATTACATTCAGCAAATAATCTTAAGTAAATAAGGGACATAAATGGATTTGTAAAAGCACACCAGACTTCTATCCCCTATGTTTGAATTCTTTTAGAAATATTGCTGTCAGTACATCTTAAATCTACTGCAGAATGTGACGTAGAAAATATACTACACTTCACAGCTCACTTTCTGTTCATGTGTTGTTGAATCAGGCAGGTATTTCAGCATGCAAAGATTTTTGCACATTTTTATCTTTAAAGAAATAGGTCTTATTTATCCATATTTTCAATACTTTCCTTTTTTTAAACTATTCTGATTTTTCCTTTCACATCCAATAAATTCCATCAAAAATATTATTACTTTATACGGCCTAGTGACTATGTTGGGAACAGTTCCTTATTATGTTTAAGATAAATGCTTAACAGATACCATTTATTAAAATTAAATACTTACATTCTAAAAAGAAAGATTCTTAATAGAGGAACAGATGGCTAATGGGCTGTGACTAGCCAAAAATGAGTTGTAAATATTACAGCAAGAATCTATCAACAAATAGAAAATAATTCTGGACAAGAATCAATTGCCTGGTTTCAGTACACAATGTAATTGTAAACAATTTCATTTTGAAATTTTTCTTTCTCTTTTTCTCTCTCTCTTTTTTTTTTTTTTTTTTTTTTTCCTGCCTCCAAATAGCATGAACAATATGATAACAATATGATAGAGTCACTTTACTGGAAACAATTGAACAGAACTGACAAATTCATAGAGCTTCAGACCATGAAATCCCAATTGATCCAATCATAGATATATTTGTCATGCCCATACAGAAATTATTACAGCTGTGTCTCATAGCCTTTCCCACTGGTGATAAATGGCCCTTGGAAATGAGCCACTTTTGCCAAATAAAAATGCACCCAAATAAATTTCTTCATAAGACTCAGAATAATATTTTTTTAATAAGAAGCCTTTTTTGTAATTTAATTTTTCCTCTCATTAAATTACTTGAGAAGAACTCTAGTAGAGCATTTAAAATATGAGAATCAATGTAAAAGTTTTGTTATATTTGTCTGTGTTTACAGAGGTATTCTGCATCCTAATGCAAAAGCAGACGTTATATCCGAATTCACACATGAACTCTATCCATACGAAGAAATTCCTTCTAGGCAAAATAAAACCTTTTTTTTTTTTTTACTCCTTATAAAGAGTTAAAATTCTGACTGCTTCTTTTTTCCTATCTTTCTCACTGTTCTCACCAGTAGTATAAAATACACAAAAACTGTCCGAGACAGAAATATATAACCACAAGCAAGATAAACTTAACTTTCTTACTCAGTCTTCCCTGGTACTGACAACTAAGAGCTGCATTTTCTAAGTAACCATTTTGCATTATTAACATCTGATTATCTTGAAGTCACAGTTAGCTGATGTTTTCTTAAACATTCCAATGTGTATTTTTCAAATAGTCTTTTTTTTTTTTTTCTATATTGGCTGACTTTAAACAAGAGAGTAATTCCAGATCACATAATCATATAACTCTGTACAATAAAGTTCCAAAAAAAAACAAAAAAAACCCAACATATATTCTTTTTAATTTATTTCAATAAATTCTCTTTATGTTCATTTCTTAGTACTTAAAACTTGAGCAATAATTATGGGTATTTAATTAAAAAAAAAAAGCACAGGAAAATTTTCTTAATTAAAATAACATGCTTGTGCACTTGAACTTTGATGCCACAAAACTTTTTTTGAAACTAAGATTTTTTCATTAAATTAATTGTTCTCAAAATTCAAGTTTATTCTCTCTCATGATATTTCTATAACCTAAATCATCATGTTTGCTTTTATTTTATTTTTTAGATTAGTACAAAATTATTAGTTGCATAAGGTAATGTTGATCTGAGGTATAGGCAAGTGGCCTAAAATAAGCATGCAATATTGAGACTAGAACAATTACACCTACAATATCAGATTAATCTCCTTCTCTGAAGTTTATTTGGGTAATCAATGGGGAAGTTTTAAACACTTTGTATTAATCACAGCATGAAATTATAAAAGTTTTTGTTGTTGTTGTAAGTTTCATTTTTTTAGAAAGAAAACTTTTTTAGATGCCAAAGATATCACTAGTCCAAAACAAAACAAAACAAAAATACTATCTCAATCATTTAATTAAGGAATTATTTTGCCAGATATGTTAAGGTTTCATTTTCATTTATGTCCAAAACCAACTATGCTGGTTTTTTTTTGTTATTGGTAGAGGTGGGTTTTTTTTGTGTGTGTGTGTGTTTATTTGTAATTTATTTATGTTTTGCTCATTCTATTGATTTATTATCCTCGTGAAATTTTTCTTTTTCCCCAGGTCTTCTAGCAACTAAGACTTCATGAGCATAGCAAATATATAAATTGTCTTTGAATAAATAACATATCACAATTCTGCTCAGCCAGATGAAGAATGAAAATCAGAACCAAGAGAGAACTTGCACTTCTTTCAACATCTAGTATTTGATCAGCTGTTCACAGTCAAGATAATGTTTTCTATCAGCCAAGTAACATAGTTTATACCACTGTATTTGTTCTCTCACAGACACAAGCTACCCTAGCATTAATAACATTGTGTCTCCCATCCTAAAACCTTTTTCACTTCAATGAGATAACCAAGCCCTCTGTTCCCAATCATTCTTTAAATGTATTTGTTAGGTAGCGTTACCCTATGCTGATAAACATTACAAAATTCTGTTAGACTTATTTACCCATGTCAGCAAAATTGTAAAGAAAAGATTTCTGTGAATGACAAGATGTTAAACTTTATCACACAGCAATCAACGCTGACTATGAAAAAGAGAAATTAGATTCACTGATGATATTAGTTAACAATCAAACTTCTAGTGTTCCAAAAAACATCCTTCATGTTTGTTCATTAACTTAAAGTAAATATTAAATCCACTGTTGCAATTACTTCTTTTTTATAAAGACCGTGTTCTCATGGCTATTGTACAACTGCCCTTAAAGAAAGTCTAGAATGAGTTGCAGGATAGAAGAAAGAAAACTAACTTTGGAAGATTTAAGGTTGAATTATAAGTCTTATTCTCAATGTGCCTGTCTGAAGCAGAACTGTGGGAGGGTATTATCAGAATCTAGCTCCTCCAAACTTTCTCTTTGAAATTCTGCTTACTCTGAAACTCTGTTTACTGAAAAGCGGCTTACTCTAAGAATCTTAGAGGTAGCTGTGCTCTCCTCAAGCTTCTGTACCCTCTCCTTGGATGTACACATTCAAATAAGAGATAATCAAAATGTCAGTTGTAAATACCTCAAACCTGTAGCTAACTAGCAGCTTGCTTGCTTGGAAGCCTCTCAGTTAGGATACAGAACTCACATTATTTGTTGCTTCTAGTTTCTTTTATCACTGCAGGTGATCTTTATGCTACATAGTTTTTGGTAGGTGACATTTCCTGCTCAGAATAAGTTTAGTGAAGCAGTACTTAGACGCTGTAAGGCAGTATAGAGGACACTTTTAGCAGTACTACTTTATAAATAATTAAAAAATAAATAAATAAAAAGTTCTTCCTTTTCTGAGTTCTTACACATTGGGATGGAGAGTTCTTGCCTCCTAAGGAAAGCTTCCTTAAAAATTTGCCAGCTCTGCTCCCCTGCCTTGTCCTTGAAGTCAGCGTCCCAGGGAGTTGTTGACTAATTCCCTGAAGATATGGAAGCTTGTTTTCCTCAAATTTAATGTCCTGATTTTATTTTCTGTCTGTCTCATATCCCTTTGAAGCGTGAACTTCACCATTGCATGGTAACTACATGGAGTCCAGGCAGCCTCCAATCCTAATGTCACCAATCAGTTCACTGGCACAGGTGTCTCGTTAACAAACAAGAATTGTCATGATTACTTCAGTTAAGTGTTCAGTTACTTAAAATTTTCTTAACAATCTTCCAAATCACATGTCAAATATTTAGTTTCTATTTAACCTTCTAAAACATCAATATCTCAGATCTGGGACTAGCTATGGAAAGAAATACCTGGGCTTGCCCTGATTTTCTTACTAATCTAGGTTGCAGACCAGTTGACTTTGTTTATCTGATGATTTTTTTGTTTGTTTGTTTTTTCCCTTAACTAGGCTACTTATAAGGTCTGTTCCAAAAGTAGTGCCTTCTATTTTATTATGTTGGCCCATGATGGCAGAAGAAGATGCTGGTGGTATGGCATTAGAGATTGAGCCTTTCAGCCAATATTCCATTACATTTCATTGCCTTGCTACAGATGAAAGCAGAGGGGCAGTCTGACAGAATGGAAGTGTAAATGAAGGAAAAGTGTAACTCTGAATTCCTCTAGGCAGAAAAAAAAAAAAAATTACACCCTTTGAAATGCTTGCCGAATGTTTATGAAGACCAAAAAAGTGTGTGTTAACAGAGTGAGGCAGTGGGTGGTGTGTTTCTGAAATGGTGACAGCAAATGTGGGACATCTCTGCTGGGGCAGATTTTTCTTAAGTGTCACATACAAGTTCTTGTTAATAGCTGATGAAAATGCATAGTGAATGGTGGTGACAATGTTGAAATATCGTTTTAGCTTAGAATTTGCTCTGCAGAACAGTGTTACTATGTTCTTTGTATCTGTTGTAGTTTCCATGGAAATAAATAGGAAGCATTACTTTCAGAGTGACCTTCATACATTAGCAACAGTGTTCTAAGATAGTCTGAGACACTGTGAAGAAATGTCTCTTCAGAGTAGATCATCTATTAACCCATGTATTATAAATCTTTTTCCTGAAGGCAGTTCTACAAAAGCACGCAGGCAAAACTGTTTCCTGGAGCCAAACATAGCAAGCTTTCAGTTGCAGTTTTCATTTTCTACTTCTGATTCTTACATTTGCCTTCAGTTTTTTTGGACATAGATTTCTACCTATTCCTTGTATTTTTTTCTTTTATTACCCATTCTAGAAAGTGTTTTCAATCCATTTCTCTTACAACTCAATTTGAAACCAGAATGACTTTCTACTTCTTTCCATTACCTGGTTCCATTTGATGGTAAAATCCAAGCTCCTTGATGTCAAATATATCCTCATATATCTTCACAAGGATTGCTGTTTCCTTATTCTTGTTCTGAACGTATACCCGAATATTCGTTCTGTGTGGAGAAGTTATTGGTCCCTGTAAGAAAAGATTATTTCTCTGTTTCTAATCAAAAAGAAAGATATTTTTGATAATTTTCAGAACCAGCAGGTGTGACCACTGTAAGAGACATTTTATGGTCAATCACCTGCGTATATTTAAATTACTTCAGGAGGAATCAGGCATTCCTTGGGTTGTACTAAGTGCCTTCTGGCCAACACCTAGATATTTCAGGATAACATATCCTGTTTTCTGTGGAGTTTATAAACTAGAAAGAAGTGCTACACCTAATATTTGTCTTTCAAGTTACTGTAGATCACAGTGTTCCTGTTCCATTCAGTCTTTCTATTTCCTGACTTTGGCTGTTGCACCATAGGATCTGTTTAAATGTGAATAGATGCACAATAAACAATTATGATACTTGAAAATAAACTGTAGAGGGAAGTTTTAACAAGAAAAATTAGAATTCTTACACTGAAATCAAATGAATCTTAAACACAAGTGGCTTTCTAATCCTGATCTTCAGGGATTACTGTAATCACACTCTATCTACTGCAATAACAACCATTTCAGAACTTGGACTGAGGCAGTTTCTAAAATGGGCAAAATAAGCAAATAAATAGGAGGAATCAATGGCAGTAGAATAAAAATTTGTTCTCCTCTACTTCTTAAAATAGAACTACAAGAAATGTGTCTAAATTGTGATTAATTATTTTGTGTAATAAATCCTTAGTTAGATGATAGTTGAACACAAAGCTACTACCCGCCCCCACACACCAGTCATTTTAAATCTAACTGATCTTTCTGTTACTAGAAGTTATTTTAATGGTGTTGAATAAATAGCTAGAGGCACTGAATGCTAACAAGGAAAGAAAAAAAAAAAAAAAAAAAAAAAAGCTCAGCAAGAGACAGCATAAATGTGGTTTAACCCAGAAAGCAGCTCAACACTACAGTCCTTTTCTTACTCTCTTGCCCTTCAGTGAAATGGAGGAGAAAATGGGAAAAGAAAATCAGAACTCATGGTTGAGATAAAAACTTTTCATTAGGACAGAAAATTAAGAGAGAAATAACACTAATGATAAACAATATGAATATAGACAATGCACATAGCAATCGCTCACTACTTGCCAACCAATGCCCAGACAGTCCCCAGGCAGTAGCAGCTCTCCCTTGGGCAACTCCCCTCATGTCTGTCAGTATTTTCTCATGATGTCATATGATATGAAATATCCCTTTGTCCATCTTATGTCATCTGTCCTAGTTCTGTATTCTCCCAGCAACTTGTACCCACTCCAGCACCCTTGTTGGCAGGACAGTATGAAAAGCTGAGAAAGTGAAATGTCTTTGCCATTGTACACCACTGTTCAGCAACTATCGGTGCATTATCAGCGTGGTTTTTCTCCTAAAACCGCAACGTAACATCATAGTAGATAATATGAAAAAAATCAGCTGTCACAGCTGAAAATGGGACACTAAATATATGCTCTCGTCATAAAATACTGTGTTTTCAGAAAAGAACTCACTAACATGGAAAACTCAAGTTATTCTATATTCTACCAAAATTTAAATCCTACCTAAAAGAACTGCAAAAAGTTGACAGCTTGCTTTGTCTTTCAAAGCTGTTTGACTTTGTAAGATACTTTAAGTGACATATTTTTAATGGATTATCCATTAAAACAAGAAAACAAAGAACACCAAGAAATCTGATATTCCATTTCCATGAATTATCATTCAAGTATTTTCTAATGATTTTAATTAAAATATTTATGACATCTCTGAAAGGTAAATATCCCATGAAACAGATGAGGAAATGAATCCACAATGAACTGAGATTCAATCAAAGAATATTTTTTTTTCTTCTATATTTAAATAACACAACACATTTTCTTATAAGTTAGCTCATCCACTTTTTGAATGCTGAAAAATCTCACAAAGTCATCCTTTTTAGAAGTGGACACTGCTGAAACTTGAAAATTTAATTTTAATCCAACATTTGTAATGCATAAAAGCCTTGTTTTTAATCAACTCTGCTTCAAAATCAAGTGAATGAACATGTATTATCCTGAAAAAATGAGGGTTTAATGTTGGCAAGATTTAGTCACTTACTTTTCTAAGAGGAATAGGCAAGGACTAGTCTGATTTATGCCACTAGTTGAATGTGAATTAGAATATTTTTACTCTGGACTTAAGATGACATCTTTGCAAGACTTTCTTCAGGATTAAATCATCTATGAGAAGGCCTTAAAGATTAGAATTATTTCTTTGATGGTTTTAAGTGGTACAGAAAGGTGTAACAGAATATTACTCATTTCAGCCTGAGTGACTTCAATCTACCCTTAATCCCTTAAGCCCTTTATTCTTCAAGCTCTCTGAATCTTCCCTTGAGATGAGAATCTTCCCCTATGAGAAGATACTGCAGCCACTTAATCATTTTCTTGACCCTTTTCTGGGCTCTGTCCAGTAGTTCCATGCCTCTTGTACTGATGAGCTCAAAACTGTGCACTCTGTGGCCACAGCACTTCCGAGAAGACAGGAAGAAATCACTCCTTTGACCTAGTGGCAATATCTCACCTAAGTCAACTTAGGACACCATTAGCCTTCATGGCAAAGGCACACTGCTAGCAGCTCTTCATAAAGAACCTGTCTCTCTGACTTGTAGCAACCAAACTTCCACTTCAAGATAGGCTGCTCTGATTTTGGCAAGTGAAATCTAACCATTGCTGGAATTATTACTTTCTTTTCTGTGCTAAAAATAATAAATAATAAATAATAAATAATAAATAATAATAAATACTAAATAATAAATAATAAATAATAAATAATAAATAATAAATAATAAAATAAACACATTTGCTAATATCTCTAGATATACTAATATCTACTCCCTACTTTTGTTTGCAGCTGTTTGCTTGTTGGCATATTAAAATAAGGTTATCTCAATGTTCAATTTAACTGTGAAAGTAACAGCTCCAGATCCAAAAATGATGTAACCATTTAGTATTACATCTGATTTGGCAATGCCAAACCAGAGGACTCTACTAGAGTTACTGATCATTCTGAACTCAGGCACTATGGAAACAACCATCTTGCTTTGTTGTTTTCATCAGAGTATTTCCAAAACCATGCACCACAAATCTTATAATTGATTTGAACCAATTGTATAGAATATATTAGATGCCTGAAAGATTCAATATCACTCTGATCATTAGCTGATCCTTTTGTCATGTATCTTGTGTTTAATTTAGGCAATATTGACTGATGCAAAACACACAGTCTTTTAAACTAAGCTATGCATGAAGAGACAAAAATATCTTTTCTGTTAGTGACTAATAAAAGCCCTGAAATATAAGTTATGTACACCGGTGGTGAAAACAAAAGCATTTTCTCTTCATTGTTTTTGATTCCTCATTATAAAACACCCATATACTTGCAGAATAAGCATATCTTTTCATTTCCATTATCTTGCCTGTAAAAATTCCAGTCTTTTCTCTAAAGTAATTAAGTTTGCTTGTCCTAAGTTTTCAGCTGACAGACTTCCACATTATATGGAAGATTACAGACCTGTTTTTTCTTTTTTGTTTGTCTGCTTGTTTTTAATTATTTTTTATTTTCAGTAATTTCAGTGATTCAGTAATAACATACACTATAAGTACCTCTTGTACTTACGTACTATCAAATCTTTGTCTGATATCTAAGGAAAGTGTTTTTTTTGAATGCTGAAAAATCTCATGAAGTCATCCTTTTTAGAAGTGGACACTGCTGAAACTTGAAAATTTAATTTTAATCCAACATTTTTAATGCATTTAATGCAATGCTAGTCAATCTAGTTTATCTCCTAAATTAATCAAAACTGTACAACTTCCTCCTCTGTAATAAAAACACTCTGTTGATTATACCCTAGAATCATTTTAATTCTTTATACAAAGAGACAATATTACTTTTGACATGACTGTGAAAATACAATCTGTTTTAACTGGCTTCATGGCTTGATGTCTGTATTATACCAGTGTCTACATTATGTCAACAAATTGAATCTTAATTAAGATCAAAAATATATGCAGTTGATACTACCTTTACTAAATAAATTATGGAAATTCACATGTTCTCAGAGGTGAAACAAAATTCAGTCGAACTTTTATTTCTTTCTTAATAATAAATTTTCAAAATACAAAATGAATGTTTCAATTCCTTGTGAAGTATTCATTAACTTTTTTTTTTACTTATTTGCTGTTTCTTCCTTGCCAATGCACTACTACAATGAAACTATTTTCCATCTGACTTGGACCTGCTTTTACAGATCACTTCAAAGCTTTCAAAAGCTGAGAAAGAGCATTCTTTTAAAGTACTCTCAGTGCCTGTCAATTTGATAAAAATGTACATTTACTGTCATAAATACAGACAAGGTTTAGAAAATAATGGATATTACAAAATCTGCTTTTTGTTTGTTTGTTTGTTTGTTTGTTTGTTTGTTTCCCTGTTTTTGGAAGATTTTCTCAAGATATTTCTGAGAGTATGATTGAAGAACTCTATATAGTGTATGTTTTTGGAGAAACAATATTTACTAACCTTAAATACTCTAGAAATTATAAGTCCACTGTTTTTAGGAATGGCATGGAATATTTGTTTATTTTCTGTAGAATAAATATTGATTTTGCAATTTAGGTGTATTTTCAGCACATCCATAAATGATACTTTCATTTAGATTTAGTTAATCTCAACTTTGAACAGTCCACTAGTTTAAAACAGTGCATATAAGTTTTTCTTTTTCTTCAAACTGTCTTCAATTCCTTTACATTCCTCAGCCATACACTGGTTGTGATACCAATTTCATTCCTAATACAAGGACAGCCTCAGCTCCATAATTTCAATTATTTTCTGATCTTCCTTTTACTGATTTCTTACACTTAGAGAGTAAATGCCCCAGAAAGAAAGTCAGACAATGATCACATACTTAAATCAAATATGGTACTTGAATGATGGATAAAGTCATCAGTGAAGGAGAATTATTCTCAGCATTATTCACTGAAGATTATTTTCTTGACAAATACATCTTTTATAAAAATGAAAAAGAATGAATCCATTTTTACCTTTGTGTCTTATCACTCTGACTAATTTTACATTTTTTTTCCTTACAACTTGCAAATGTTTTTTGTTAGCTTTTTTTTTATTATTTTTGTTTTCAGTTTTTTTTTTTATTTTTATTTTTATTGACTTCCACTTTAAATAGAAAGTAAAATCAAGAAATAGAAATATCTATTTCCTACTAATAGCATTTTGGATTATTTTTCCTAATATTGAACGCAGACTGATGAAGTACAATTTGAAAGGCTTAAAAACACTTTCTAATCTAATATTTTATTTAAATCAAAATTGATTTTAAAAATTATTATTTTTGTGATTGAGAAATAAACCTCTTCTGCCAAAGGAAAGCAGCAAATTTTCTTTGTCCTTTGACAGAAAAATGTTTCATTCTGTCTTGTGGATAAGACTCACTGTTCTCAGAACATTGATTTCTGAAACTTCTAGCATACAAATTGAAAAAACTCAGACTTTTCATTGCATTTCTCCATTGAAGATTCTGTCCCTCTTCAGTGAAAGAGTACAAATTCCTTGAGGGTAGTGCAAGTCAGTGAATAAAGTTCAAGTTCTCTGTTACTTGCAAATACTTGGCATCTCTTCAGCCATTTGGTAATGTGCTAAGAAAGCACTTATTTGCATTTTTTTTCTTTTATTTTTAGATTTCCAGTATAATTTTCTCTTTCTTCATTCTTCCCTTAGTCACAAATTCAACATTTTTATTAACTTCATTTTAAAGTACTTTATGGTTTCTTACAGGTGTCAGTAAGAGAGTATTGATATTGATTAAAGAGAAACAATTATTGGTGTTTTTGCCCTCACTTCCTAATCTCAGTTTCTGTCATCGGTCTGTTGAGGACTACTGCCCAGATGGTAATATATTCTGTTGCTATACAATGCTGTACAGTCTGTGCAGTAAATAACATCATAATTACTAAACTCAAAATGTAATTGGGAAATTATTAAATAATATTGTCATTTTTTATAATGGTTGTATAGTGTTGTAGCATTCTGTTAATGAAATTGCACCATAATGCTGTGGAGGATAAGGGAAACAATGGCATTTTCAGCATTGTGACACAATGTTTTGTATGTGCCAATAAGCTACTGAACATGCTATCATTGTCCTCAAAAGTTCTTTGAATGGATGAGAGGTTATTGTAACCTGGAATCTTCAATAAACCAAAATATATATTTTTAAAAGAAGAATCTAAATGGTAAAAAACCCCGGTCTGTTTGGCACTAGTGTGACCGTGAAAGAGATTGAAGATGTTTGAATTACTGGTAAAACTGGAGAAATTACAGCTGATGAGCTAGGGCAAGACCTACTAATTTTTAATGCAATGTATGAAAAATTATTTTCAGTGACAGCAAGGTAGGATGAACAAAAAATTAGATAACTTTAATACTGCAGGGAACTCTTTAAATATTGGTCAAGATGAGGTGTTCTATATAACTTTGGTATTGGTTAAAATTTTAACTGAATTATGAGGATTGTTTACATCTTCCAGCCATGCACGAGAGATTCTGTTATTTCCACAGTTATCTTACTAGCAAAATAGAGCTCAGAGTAAAACATCTGAGATAGCACAGCTGAAAATCATTAGCATCCTCTTTAGTTTTGTTAATGCAGGAAAAGTGTATGCTATTCCATTACAAGTGTACTTGTTACCAGACATTGTTTTGTTTCTCAGCACTGTGAAGTAAATCAAATTCAAACATGCTTTTGTTATCATCTATGTAACGTTGCTGATTATGTTCCCTATCACTTCATTAATATGTAGCTTCAAAGAAGTTTAAGACACCAGGATGCTTCAAACGCTCTCTGACGCACAACGAGAGACATGTCCATCACCTAAACTATATCCCACCTTTTATGTTATGTGGCTGTAAACTAATGCAGGGTTTGGTTTATTCTTAACTCTAAAAATGTAAAAAAGTATTTGAAATAGTACATTGTCTGTACCTGTTATGCAACTATTTATCTCAAAAATTATTATTTGTGAGGGAAATATGGGACAGTGTGGATGCCAACTCTGAATGAGCCAAAAATGAAGAAAGGTGATGTGTTAAAAGCTATTTTTCTTGAATGTTTTCTTCATATTAAAAGTGAACCTCAAAACATCCCAGTGAATCCTTTAAATACTTAATATCAAATGGTCTTTTTATTAGTCCCAGAAAATAATTACCAAATGAATCTTACATTTTTCATGAAAAGATTTGTTGAAACAGCTATTGTTCAGTGAAGAGGACGGAAATAAATAAATAAATAAATAAATCTGTTTCTTTATAAGAACACATTTTCACAGGTTTGCATGGAATTGACTGTCTGCAAGTCAACAATAGTTCACTTTAAAATGCAGGGACAGCACAGTTGTAAAAATAATAACAAAAAAAAAGTTTTATATGGCTATGATTTCTTCTCTTTTTTATTTTAGGTGTTTTTTTATTGTTGTTTGTTTGTTTCCAGCCACGCTCTCTACCCACATAAGACATAACTGAATGGCTTGTTTCTTTTCTGCAGCAATAATAAGAGAGAGGATCATAAGCTGGTAAACATCAAAAAGAAAAAAACTTCATGGACTAAGTTGCTCTTATACATGAATAGAGACAGTCATCAGTTGCGTTAAAAGCAGGAATATAAAATCATCTTTATGCATGCGCTTACAAAACAAAAGGCTCTTTCCAACCCTTTTATGTTTAGTTGGGAAAACAGAGAAATTTCATGACTGTTCAAATATATAAACTGTAGATAATGACTGCTTAAAATAATTTTTCCAATTTACAGTTATGCAGTCATTACTTGACAGATATTCTGTTTACTTTTACTATCATAAAATGGGAAATAAACATCTTTAAGCAATATATATATATATAAAATCAGGTCTAACTTAAAATGTGCAAAAGCCTGGTAACTGTAGAGTCATGACATCAATTTTGTCCATAGCTTTCATTTGGTGCCTTGACGTTGAAAAGCTTAAAGTTCACAGACAAGAAAAAAGATTGCCTGCTGTTTGGAGAGTCTTGAAAATATCTGTGCCTGGTAGGAAATGTGAGGGACAAAGTGTTCCTCTCCAGAACAACTTGTCTTGATTTAGTATTTTAAATCTGAGTTTTAATTAAAGAGAAAAACTTCAGTGATTAATTGCCATTGACACATAAATATATTCTTAGTAAATAACTGACTCAAAATAGCTTTTAAAAATACCTATTGCTTACATCATTCTAAGGCACTGAATATTTCTCTCAACAGGAGTTGATGTTTTAATAATATAATACCATACATCCTATAATGAAGGTGAATATCAGGAAGTATTGCAGGAAAAAAAATATTTATCACAAGTTGAAAAGCACAATACCAGTACATTCACATAAATCTGACTCCAACATAATTTTTTAAGGCAAAATTAATTTTCTTGCAGACTAATGGAGCCCCTCTTAATCACTTTATATATCAAGACAGAATTAGAACTAAGTTGTTAATGATATTGTGGTGTTATTTCTATTACTGTTTTCAAGAAATACCCAATACACTTCCAATTTGATGTTCACATTAATATTGATAAATATTCATTTGCAATAGTACCTACTTTCATCATCATTTCCCTTTTGTTTTAGTTTAAATCAGTCAATGAACACAAGATATCTTTGTTTACTAGGCATTTCAAACACAGGAAAGCTTAGTATGACCATATGCATATACATTAAACAGACACCCATTCGTGAATAACCTGTAGACTGCATTTTCTTCCTCTGATGTGTTCAGTTATACAAAACTGACTGTTAACAGCACATTTGTAAGTAATAAATCCACGATAGAAGTTTCCCACTTTTGGAAAAACAAAAACAAAAAAAAAACAGTGTTTGAGCAATCATTGCCTTTTTATAACAAAAATCCTCGTCTTTAAAAGGTGTATCCAGATGCAATATTAAAATCCTATTCAGTCTATGAATGAAAAAATATTTTTGGTTTTCACAGTCTAAGGAAGAAATTCAGGCACCCCCTGGATAGATACATTTCCATTTAAATAAGCAGGTATGCTATGTATGCATATGATTTAGTGAAACTATACATTCTAGCCATTATTAATGAATATTTTACAGAGAAGGAAGAAAGGAGTGAAAGAGCGTCAGCATTGTTCACTAAATCTTTTCTCAAGTCAGGCCCCTGTCGCGGGTTAAGCAAGATCTACCTGTGCCCGTGACAGGGGGGCAGCTGGCCCAAAAGGGCCGCTGGCCCAAAAAGGGAAGGGGAAAAGGGAATGGGAAAAGAAAACAGCGGCAGCGATCTAAGGAGGCACACTTATTTACTAAATACTATATCAGAATACAGAATAATACAATATAATACAATATAATTGTAATTAAGCAAAAGGGAGAGAGAGAGTGAGTCCCAAAAACCGAAAGGCCTACTGTAAGCTCTAGGCGAAACGGCTGGAAGGCACCCCACGCTCCAAGGGATCCGGGAGAGTGTGAGATTTCAGTCACGGGAGTGAGATTATATACTGTCCTTGTCCCGTGACTCTATCTCATGCCCGTGATGTCCTCTGGGAAACGTAGTCTTCTTCTGCGAGCTGAACCTTTGTGAATTATCCATACTTTACATGATGTTATGATGTGGAATACTGATAGCAAAATTACAAAAGTATTAAACCATGACAGCCCCAAACTGGATACTTCATTACATGTCCAGCCTCATCAACAGAAAACAAGGGAGCTCTTGATTAATAGGTAATGCCCTTTTGAATTTAAGGCAGCATTCGGTTCACCTAATCAACAAGTTATTAGATTAGCTCTGGTATCTGTGAAGTAGCTAGCCAGGCTCTTACTTTTGTCAGCCTATGACAGAAATAGTCAAAGAAAGCTCAGTGAGTTGAGTATGTGCTTGTAGAACTGTCTTGAAGGTATTTTACTGGCAATGAAGTGAAGGTTAACTAGAAGCTTAGTACTGATGATCAAAGTTGAGCTTTACTGTGTTGAAATCAAGCTCGAGCAGATGGATGGAACATAGGAAGACTTGAAGAACTGTTGTCTATTTCTGCTATCCCCTCTAAACATGTAATTTGAAGTTATAAAATTGAATCAAATTTTAGGTAATCGATGCAGGAAGGGAAACAGGTGAACCATTAATTACCCTTTTTTTTTTTCTTCTCAGTGGTAGATGAGATAAACTTAATTCAGTCTCAGAGTAATATGCAGTGAGGGCTGAGGTTTTCCTGTAGGAGCTTTTGCGGAAGCTCCTGTCACACCACATTCTTCCATATATTTATTTTGTACAGATAGTTTCAGACATCTGAATTGTGATGTAGTCTACAATTAGATTCTTAAGGCTGATGTCGGAGGTTGCTGAGCTCTTCTCCTTCTCCTGTTTAGAGTATTTCACATTATATTCTTGCACATAGCCTTCCACAGTCAAAAACTACTCAGCATATGGACCAAAATAATTGTACAGTCATTTTGTTGTTACAGAAAGGAATTTAGTTCATTATTTGCTTTGCTCAATGAGCTCTGTAAAAAGAACAAATTTCAACCTGAAAACACATGGAAGAGGGAAAATTTGTTTTTCAATGTCTGATTATTTTTCTCTCAGCAGATGCTGTCATTTCTGAGGTCAGCTAAAAATCAGTACTTCATTCAAACAAAAAGGACTGATAAGTGACAGACTGAAACATTCATAATAACTTGAGAACAAAATGTGTGAAACAGAGGTTTTGGTCCAACAAATTAAACTGAATTATTTGGACTTTGTTTAGAGATCCTTTTCCAACTCTAGCTCTCTGGATGAAGAGATTATGGTCCATCTACTTGCTACTATGCTAGATGAAATTTAATGTAAATATGAAAAGAATTTGACTCTCATTTTTTTACTTTCATCTTACAGTAGACAACAGCCCTTCCTCCAATGTTCTTATGTTTTTATTGATATGAGAGTACTACTACTTTTAAGGGAATAGAGTTCTGTCAAATCAGTGATCTTCAGTTGCTTATGATTGTTGAGTTAGAAGAAAATTTTGAATATTGGTGTTAGAGGTGATGCTTGTGTTACACTGTTTCATGTTGAGCTTCATTGGAAACACTGAAATTTTATGATATTTTATGCTTTTGTAGAAAATTGAATGACTCTCACATAATGAAACAAGAGATTATTTAGAATCTCATCTCTGAGCTTTTCTGCAAGTGTTGTGGTCAAACAAACCAGTGTGTGACATCCAAATGAATGTCTTCTTTCTTCAGAGAGCACAACATTACCCTTCTTAATTATTATTTTTTTAAAATATTTTAGATTATTTATTTTGTACCTGGGAGTATAATTTCATCATGTAGACACACTGAATCTATTTTTAGTTGTTCCCTCTCAGGTGCAGATAACACTGAAAATAATGTCAGTGTTCAGTTCATCCAGTGTACGTAATGTGTAATTCTCTTCTGTAAATGAAGATCTGGAGATGCAGATGAAGCTAACTGATGAAAGGCAGGTTGTGTATACATTGCATTACATCTTCAGATTACAAGACAGAAGGAGCTTTATCATCTATTGGATCATAAGACACTGGCTGGAGATCAGTTGTAAGAATTGTCTTCAGACTGTACTTGATAGGGCAGCACTAAAAATGGTAGAGGCTTCCCTATGTCCAATATTTTGCGGCCATAATGTTGCTCATATGTTATTTGATATATGACAGAAGACAGGCTGTCTGCAAAATGTACCTGTCCTCATGGCAAATGCGGATGAGATTTCTCTGCTATCAGAAGTCTTTACTGGAAGTGGAGCAGGATAGCTGACAGTTGAACTCTCCTCAAGGCACACAGTCATACCCCTACAGTGCGCACTAATTATGAAGCTCAGCCAAGTTTCTCTCTAGGAAACACTAGTTGTGCAAACTCAGTGGGAGCTCATGTAAAACATTTTCATAAGAGTTATCAGATAAGCATTTAAGTGGCAACTATGTTGTTCTTGGTTGTTTTCCATTGCATATGCCTTTATCCTGAACCTTAAAAAAAAAAAAAAAAAAAAAAAAAAAAAAAAAAAAATAAACAAAAAAATTTCACAACATAACTCTAAGAAAGATGCAAAGGGATATTTCCCTTCCCTTCCCTTCCCTTCCCTCTGCTTCGCATTCTTTTCCTTTTCTTCCCCTCCCATCCCTTTCTTTCCTTAGGTCATGCACACTGATAGCCAGAGACACTTGTTCCGTAAAGCTTTTTTTTTAATACTAATCTACATCTACATCAAAGGCACTTTTCCAAGTGAAGTGAATTTGATTAAACTGCGCATTTGATACACAATACTCAGTTAATTTTATCTTTGAAGCATTTTTTTATTTTTTATTTTTTTACCCCGGTGGTCTTAATCATCCAGATCTGAGAAAAGATCTCGGTAGACAGATGATCCACAAAAAACATGAACTGACATTGTGTGAAGAATAGTTGCATTTTAATTTTAAATTCAGCATTTGACAGTCACTTGTTAATGCCAGGATGTTCCAGGTCAGTTACGGAAAGGCAGACTTCATTTTAAAAGAATAATTTAATTAGCCATTCTGAAAGCAGAAAATAAAGCATCAATTTTATGACTTTTCACAACGGTTCTAGCAGTAAATTTGAATGGACTATTGTATTATACTGACTTGATCAAAATAGCAGTAATTAAAATGATGAAAAGAAACAAAGTTTTTTTCAGTAATGAAGTTAAACATCAGAGTATATTTAAAAACAGTGTGGGAGCTGACGTAATTGTAACGATGGATCAGTTTTATGAAAGTTTTATGAAAGCCCAAAGAACAGCATTACTAACTTTTTCACTACTTGTAGAGGTTGTGTTAGACTAATAGAAACTGAACACTTAATTCAGGGCCAATTTTAGACTCCACTGTACTGAAGGTAACTTATATATATGTATTTCAAATGATCAATAGGTAATATCATATTACCATACATTACAAACTTTTCAATTAAGGTTGTAACTGTATTCAATACCTTTTGCACAGCACATATGTTTGTACAAAAGTGAAAGAACTGCAAGCTTAAGACAAAAGAATATATATTTTTAAGAAAAATTCAAGCCTGAGAGATTCATTTCAGCTAAAGATCATTCTTCAGAAGCACATGTGCTCATCGTTCGGTGATTGCTGCTAGGTGTGAATACTGTTCTTCAAATATTTAACTGCATTCACTGACTTTTTAAGTAGCATGATGCATTCTTTATTATTACATCCATAAAAAGAAATGAAATATAAACCATTCACATCCAGAGGGTATTTTCTCATGAGTTCCAAAAGCAGGTACTAAATTGGTCATGTAACTAGTAAATTCATTTACTCAGCAAAAAAACTCACATGCTATGTTGAAAAGGTAACAAATTATTCACCCACCAACAATGTATTAAGACACACCTTCATATTCCAAAATCTGTAGTATTTACCTACGTTTTATTCTAAGGTACTATGGACCTTCTTTCTCATGAGTTCTACACTGACTTGTTAAAAAAAAAGAAATAAAAAATGCAAGGAAAATGTGAAGTACTTATGGAAACACTTTCTATTGAAAGACTCTAACATTTAATTTGTTCTTAATTTTAAAGAAGAGTTGATTTGCGGAATCAA
Organism: Perdix hodgsoniae; assembly: GCA_035772895.1. Taxonomy (NCBI): domain Eukaryota; kingdom Metazoa; phylum Chordata; class Aves; order Galliformes; family Phasianidae; genus Perdix; species Perdix hodgsoniae. Next base: position 7,529,998 of record JAPSGF010000023.1, on the reverse strand, counting down.
ACTCTATAACCCAGAGTTAGGTTATAAAGCATTGAATAAACGATTATTCAATCGTTTATTCAATGAGACGCGTATCATTGGGTGCGCAGGGGATAGTTCCTCCTAACACGCACACCATAGGGCAAAAGCTTGGTACTGATATAGGCCGAACGAATACACAATCAGTGAAATTTGCATACATATTCATTACATTCCTGACATATGGCCCCGCCATGAACAGTGGCGGTCTCCTTTTACGAGAAGACCCATTGTCTCTGACAGAAGTAATCCCATCCTGACCCATTCCTTGCGTAAACAGAGTTTCCAGATGTCCTTTTCTTATCTGATCACACATCCTGCTTACCTACATTCCTAAACAAGAGTTAATCCTTATCTTGTCCTCCCCTTACTCAGAGTGATCCAGGAATGCGAACAAAAAATATGGTTTGATGGGAGAGCAAGAAGAGAGTCTATATCAGGTAGGCAGATACAAAATGAAACAAATAAACACTAACATAATTTGATCATGTAAGAATTATTTAACAGCTAAGTGATAATGCAATAAATCTTTAACGTAGTTAAGAGTGTAAAGTGCTGCTCAGAATTCTTGACTCCTATACATGCACAGAGAACCATGAGATGTCATTGAAAAAATTAAATGTATGGCAAAAAGTTGACTTTAAACGTTTGGTGGCAAAAACAATGTTATGGTGAATTTGGACTTTAACCATTGTAAGAGATTGTTCTTTTATATCATTGACTCAAAGTTTGCTGAGGAACAAGTCCAGGCAAAGTCCTGGGCAAAGGTAGAGAAATCTTCTGTCTGGACGACACTGATGGACAGGTCCTAGTTAAGGGTTGTGAAATCCTTTAAGGAGCACAGATGGACAAGGCCAGGGGCTATGAGAGAGGGATAAGCTGCTGCTAATGGCCGGGAAACGGTCTTCTGTGTGGACTTATCTCGAGGAAGACGACCATCTCAGTAGGTACGCACATGACTCTTGCTCAAGCACCCAGGGATGTCACGTAGGCAGGAAAAAAGGAGAATAAAAGAGGGTCCAAGCACCATGAGGATGGGGTGTCTGACATCAGATCCCTCACTACGGACTGCATGCTGACGGACTTCCCTGGGCCTGCTACCTGAGACCTGCTGCTTCCTCCCGGACTTACCCTGCGGCTTCCTCCTGGACCCACCCAGTACCTGCACCCTCTCGTTGCCCAAGACCGGCCTCGCTGCTCCTGCCCTTTGGCCTCGGACCATTGGAACGGCGTGTAACGGGACTACTGCCGGATCCTGGCGGTGACTATCCCCGCTTTACGCGATCTTGACTGATCATTTATCTCAGAGTTCTGAACGTGACTCTTAACTGATAACATTTCTAATTAATCAAATTGCAGTGTTACATTTAAGTGTAAGAAAAAGTTTTGTATCTTCTTTGTTTTTTGTTCTATTGCGGTAAGTGGTTAAACTGGAATAAAATCTACTCATGTAATGTCTAACAAAATTTGCTATTAAAAAGAGTAGGCAACGAATGGGCTTGTCCATTCAGGTAAAAAGAGATCAAAAAATTCCTAATCTACAGTAGCCTATTTTTAACTGCTCCCAAAGTTACTTAAGGATGTTTTCTGCAGAATATCTCAGAATTGTTTTATTGAGAAGAAATAGGAGACAAAGCTATTTTGCTTACAAAGAAGATAATGAGTTTGTCTCCAGAAGATAAAGCTATCATGGGATCACTAAGAGGTCAAGGCTGCAGTGGTGCTCTCATAAAATGAAGCCCTGTCAAAATCTTGTACTAGAACTATCTACGATCTCATATTATTTAACAATAGGATAAAAGTATCTGTTTTTGATTATTTGGATGTTGTTGATTGATGAGCAACAAAATGATGAGGAAAACTAGAACAGGAGAGATTTCTCAGAGAAGAGTATAATTGCTGTAGAAAGCAGTCATGATAGGCATATAAGCAGCAGGCAGTAATTTTATCATATTTTTTAGTTTTTTTTCTTTATTATTTTCTTTAAAAAGAGCTACAGAAAACATAACTAATAACGTAAATCAGGGAGCTGAAGGAGAAATATTACTGCTATGGATGAAAATTTAGAAGAACTAAGTAAATTACAAAATGAAACCTAGAAAAAGTTGAATATAATTGAAGTTAATTTTTTATATTTCTTTACTGAAAAGACCACTTACTTTGAGGGTGACATTTCTTATGATACATTTCATTTCAGCTAAGCAAGTTTAAACACATGCATCGTTTTCTTTATACAGTTGGCAACAATGCTTTAATAGTACTGTTTCGCAGAAACATCTCTCACTACCACACAGAACTAAACAGTAAAAGAGCAGATGTGATGGACTCACTAGTGGCGAAATCATGAATTGTGAGACATAAGAATGTAATCATAAAGCTCTAACTCAAGGAATTTGAGCTTTACCTCAAGGAACTTATAAAATCAAAAGAATTTTTTTTCTTTTTTAATGGAGACAGGTGGAAGTAAGTAACATAAAAAGAATCATAGCAAGTATCTACACCTTATTAACAAAAAAATGCAGTATATCGTGTTTTTCAGCATCTCCCTGCTATACCCACATGCTGCAGTGAAGTAGTAATACTGAGAAAGGTAACCTCATCCTGTTTTGAAGAGTAAAACTAAACTGCATATTCCATCAATATTTTTATTTAGTTCTCTACATAATCTCATTAGTATTATTCTAATTTAAGTTTCTAACAAGTTGCCTTCTGAAATAAAAAAGTAAATAATGAAATTTCATTACAGACAAAAGATATGTGGTCTAAAACATTAGATACAGGAAATTCCTAGAATACCTTTATGATAGTTTCCTGATACATGCATGAAAGGAGACAACTATAAACTATCCTAGATTATTCCTTGTAAACAAAGAGGGTCTTGTGTGTGAAGTGGTGATCAGTGGCTTCCTTGGCCATAATAATCCTGAAGTAATCAACAAACTTTCAAAAAAAGACACACACGTGAATTATATTGTCATGAGGCAGTGTGATCTACATTTTGACACTGCTCCTTAACAAACAAATGCATAATAAAACAGAGAGATAATAGAACAGGTACTGAATTAAAAGTTAATTTTTACAGAGACTAGTAAAAACAAAATATTGAGTAATTGGCCTAGAATTACAACTTTTTTTTTTTAATGACACAACAAAATAAATATTAATGAAAATTTATGGTTATTTTATTAATAAAATATTAAATACTATGAATGTGAACTATGAACTAATATTAAATACTGAGATGTTGAAATGTGACTTTCTACATATTTTTATAATAATAGTACATAAATTTTCATTGTTTTTTTAAATTTTCAATGTTTGTGAAAAATAATACATTGTATGTTCATTACAGTCCTTTGGTTAATTTATTTCTGAATTTTCAGGAGCCATTCTACATTCTGCCTTGTTACCTGCGCACATCTATGTGCTGTTTTGCAGTTTACTAATCTGATTTCTATTAAAGTCAGTCCAGGCCTTTATCATGGAATCATAGAATATCCAGAATTGGAAGTGATTCACTACAGTCGTTGTGTCCAACTCCTAGCTGTATGCATGTCCACCCAAAAAACAGATCATGTGAGAGTGCTGTCCAGATGCTTCTTGAACAGTAGCAGTTTGGGACCATGTACCCTGGTCCAGCACTTGATCACCCTCTCAGTGAAGAACCTTTTCTTAACACCCAATCTGACCCTCCCCTCCCCTTATGCAGCACCATGCCATTCCCTCTGGTCTTCACTTCCACAGTCCAGAACCACTTCAAAATAATCAATTTTTCTTTCCTGATTACAAATTGCCACCAGAACAAGTACTTTTGCATTGTTTGAGGGTGGAAGTGCAGCACAGTTTGTTTATTAACCTAACCAAAGGCACCAGTACACCATATATATATTGCTTTCTTCATTTGATTCAGTGTCTTATCGAAAACAGATTATAGAGGCTAAAATGCAAAGTCAATTTTTTAAGTGATCATAAATACTGGTAAAATCTTATTTTGTTATTGCTCCCATGGTGCAATTGATGACAATATTTACTTGACAGTAAAAGTTAGAAGGCATCACTTTTGATCATAGCGGAAATTTAATTGAAGATGATGAAACGCTAATAGCAACTCATTCACTTCAAACACATAATAGACTCAAACAAGATTGTTTAGATCCTGTTTCAGAAGAGTTTTTCTTGATGCTTAACACCCATTAAACACCAACTGGATTAGAGCACTTTATACTTTGTAACTCCTTTGAAAATCCCAGCCACTCTCGCAGTAGATAGTGCTTTGTGCATTTGATTAAGTGTAAATTTAAGATTTGATCCTTTTGGATGGTGAATGAAGGGAAATGAATGTACAGGTATACTTCAAAGGAAAAATTTAGTTTACTTCATTCCTCAGAAGTGAGGAGTATTGATAGAAAATTAATAAAACGTGAGGAAACTTCAATGAATGTAGTGAAAGGCGATGTCTAGAGGAGAATGAGAACTTGAATTGCCTAAGCACCCTCTGTGTCTTCTGATATTCTTGATACCCTCTATGCAAATATCATGATTTCCAGATGTTATTCTAGAAGGGTACGTCTTCCACCAACCTTCACGGACCATTTCTTTTAGAGAAGTGAATTACGTTGTACAGCACTTTTGAAGTGCAGTTTTGGCATTTCAGTTCTGCCTGCTCTGAGTGATTGAGTTCCTAATTTGTTAGATGAAAATTCTATATTTTTCTTGTTATATCTCAAAGACATGGATATAGAATTTGAGTAAGTAGAGCATATATGTGATTTTTAGCTTTGGATAATTAACTTAAGCTGTGGATTTGTTATAATTGTATACAGAGTGTTAAAAGGAGGCCTTGTATTATTGTTGAGAGAATTCTGTACCAGAGAAGTTACAAAGTTCTGTAAGTATTTCAAACGTTGCAAACTACACAGTACTGAACGAATATAGATATTAAACCATTGACAAGATAGACTTGTATTAGAAAATGTCTAAAACTTTTTTATTTTTTAATAAGACTAGCTGCTTAACAAACCAGATGGCAGTTCAGGAATCAGAATAAAGTATTGTTTTTAGACAGGTGGAAAAACTGTCAGCAACAGTTTATCTACGGATTATCAAATAGGATTTACCTAAGCTATTTGGCCAAATGTTAGTGTTAAAGAGAAAAATGCATAACAGCAAAAACAGCCTTAAATATTCTTCAGGACTACTATAAAAATATGCCAACATACAAACTGTCAGAGACATACAGTCTTGCAATATCTTACTAGAACACTCAGAGATTAGTTTGAAATACCATATTCAATGAGCATATCAGTGAGGACAACAGATTACTTTTAAGACATCCACTCAAATACCGTGTGTAAAGGAGAGTGGACCAAAAGCTTTCAGTTTTGCCAGTGCTTCAAAAGCAGCCTGATTAGTTGGTCAGCCCTCTTCATAGCTGCTCTGTGACACTGAGGTGCTGTGAAGCATCTGGAACTTACCTGAAGTAAGCTGTGTTTTCTATTTCTAGGAATCATAACAATCATGATAATGAACAGTAGGTGATCTGTTTCCTTAAAAAAACAAACAACAACAACAAAAAAAAAAAACCTGAGTATTGAGCAATATTTATTCTCTCCATTTTTTTATTATTTTTTTTTTACTATTTCATTAATTTACAGACAGTGCATTTCACCCATGGAGAAACACTACCTGCTTTCTCTGATGCTAGGAAAATATTTAGTTTCTCATCATCCAGCGCACATTTAAATAAGATCTAATACACAATGAGAATTAACAGGATTTTGTCACAGAGCTAACACTTAACACATTTTGTATTACAATTGGCAACTTAGTGTCTTGCTACAGGATATGTATGTGTTAAGTACAAATCTATGACAAAAATAGATTAATAAAGGAAAATAATAGCTGCGTATTATATCAGTGCAAGGAAAATTGACACCATCAAGATAAACAAGACACTAAACAGTAAAGTACTAGGAAGCATTTCACTAAGGCAGGGAAAAAAAAAAAAAGCATTACAATGCATACATGCATATGATAAATAGGCTAAATAGTCAGTTGAATACCTTCATAAAATAGTATATCCTTTATACATTCTGATGCCAGATGTTTGATAGGCATACAACCTGAAAGACTGATAGACTAATTAGTCTAGAGGTCTCTAAACCTATTCGTATCAACAAAATAATAGAAACAAGTTTGACTAATGAGGGACTTTTACCTTCTATGCAGATCATACTGAAAAAGGATGCAAGAGCTCTATTAGAAAACAATACAAAAGCAATTCCGTAAGTACCCTCAAAATTCACTAACAGGAAAATCAGAATTGTACACTGGTGTAATGTCTACCACAGTAGATTATTTTATCTCTTCCATTAGACACTCAGCAATTTACTTTATATTACATTGCAGACCAAGATGCCAACTGATAAGAAAATCCATATAGCACAAAAGCACATATGATGGTATATCAGCAGTTTTCAGATAGAAGCAGCCATTGCACAATGATTAGAAAACAAAACAAAAAAATGCCCTGTTTCATGTTGGTTCCTCAAAGAATCAGTAGGAATTACAACTTTCCTCTTGATTGCATTATTTTTTCCCAAGGAAGCTCCTAATTATAATCCTACAAAATCTGTTTTTATTAATTAAAAATAGTTTGAAATGAAATCAGTTGCTGGCTGGTGGTACACCTCATGTGATTCTGCTGCAAATAAATGGGCCAACAGAAACACTGATGTAGTAACCTGGCAAACATTTGTAGTGATTTGACAGATATTCTATGGAATGTAAACAAGTTGGTTTAAGATTGCAAAATGTCAATATATCACACTGAAAACCAACCAACTAACCAACCAACCGACTGACCAAAAAACACAGCACAACTTAAAAAATATTGTTGATTCTTCTAAGAAGTTAAAATGGACAGGCCTGGTTTCCATTAATTTTGTGACTAAGGATTATTAATTTTCCTATTCCATGAAAACTCCCACTAAACTGAATTGTTTCTTGAATACCTGGGGGGAGAAGGGGGTTACAAATAAATAAATGCACAAATAATACACACACACACATTCAAGCCCACAAAAATAAATAAATAATGATTTAAAAAAAAAAAAAAAAACGGAAAACTTTTGTGGTTAGAATGGGAAGTTACTTCTTATTTAGCTTTTATACAGGCCTGATTATTTGTCTGCAATTAAACACATATGGTCACTAAATTCTGTAATTTAGTACATTCTATATTACTTGTACTACACAAGACTCATGACTGAACACTTGCTAGTCAAGAAGAGTACTGCAAGTATTGAAACTCAAAGCTAATTCAGAAAGGTTTAAAAAAAACCCACAATGCTCATTTAAATTGAACAACAAAGCATTGGCAAATACTAATTAATTTTTAATCAATGATTGCTATACTAAATTCATTTATACATGAATGGTCACTGACTTAATGGCAACATTATAAACTTATAAGTAATTCTTGTTCAGAAAAGGCATTGAGACCTGCCCTGAAAAATGTATAGCTTATATATATAGCTTCTATAGCTTATAAGACTGCTTAATTTGCAAAGCTTTATCAAAAAAGCCATTAATTTGGGAAAATGGTGTTCAGTTTGCAATTATTTTGTCTTTCTTGGTAATGCGACTTCTTTGATATTCCTCTATCTTCATAATGTGCCTCAATTCAGTCACTGAAATGATGCATTTCCAAATTGAAAGGATGTTGTATTCTCAAATGAGCTTTGACATTTGTAATCAAGTGCTTTGTGATCCACTGACTTAAAAGCATGTTTTTGGGATGTTCTAAGAACCATGAAAACTGTGATTCTGTGAGTGGGTGAAGCATGCTTTAGATTTAATAATTTGTAAGTATGTTATAACTTTGCAAAAAAAGATATTTTTTTTTCTTTTTAAAGCTCAGGATGTAAAGGAAATATAAATATATATATATTTTCCCATGGATATTTTATATCTAATTTTTTCTACATTTCTTTAAAATGGGAAGGGAAGGGAAGGGAAGGGAAGGGAAGGGAAGGGAA
>JAPSGF010000023.1:7509412-7521841 GCA_035772895.1 Perdix hodgsoniae | reverse complement strand
AGGGAAGGGAAGGGAAGGGAAGGGAAGGGGACTCCTGAGGAGAAATACTCATATATCACAATTCTGTCCTTCTACCTGAGCTCCACCGCTGTTGCCGCTTGTAGCATTAAAATGAGTGAAGCAGATTGTAGCATTACTGTTCTGTTGGTTTGCAAACTCCATTGCACAGGCTTTTTGTATCAGACAAGATGGACAATATGAAGCTGATTCCTTTGATAATACTTTTCTCAGCCTTGCTTGCAATACTATTTGTATAATGCTCAGTAGTAGCACAACTAAATACAGAGAAGTCAAAAAATAGCTCCAAGGTTGTCTAAGAAATTTTTGGAAACAAATTAACAGCATGACAAGTCACTGAAACAAAATTGATCAGTAACCTGCAACGCTGACTATTTTTTATTACAGAAGCAAATGACTTCTGGAAAAGCTAGTGTGGTATTGGAGAAATTTTTAAAAGAAATGAAAACAAAATTTCAGTACTGAGGATAAAAGAGATGAGAGAGAAAAAAATATCCACAATACAATTAGTAGAGCTAATTCATAAAATGTATTTGGCTAATCAGCATGCAATTATTAGATGGCACTGAAACATTAACTCCAGGTTTAGGCAAAGAAGAGATGAACCAAGCCATTTTAGTGAGATATTTGTGTGGTTAGCATGTATTGAAAAATTAGATTGCACCACTTCTGTAGCCTCATTAGTCAATGGCTTCAGAAAATGGTCACTAAACAGATTGTCAAATACAGATAAGTGGAGTTACACTCCTTGTATTTTATAGTACCATGCATATAAAAGCACTATTAAAATAAGATGAAAGAAGGGGAGAAGGATAGAGACTTTCCAGTATGTGGTGAATGTAATGTGGCAGAATTTAAAGCATGAAAATGTTGGGGGGGGGGAAGCATGGTGTGCCTATACAACATTCTTAGTAGCAAGCCTAAACAGCCATTCATTCAAAAGGTTTTTTGTTTACTAGTGTTATTAAAACAACAGTAAAACAGCTTTATTGATGTGAATAAGCAGGAAACAAGATTCTTGCCACAAACCTTCTAATTACATCCTTGTCTGTACTCCCTTGTCACAAGGATTATCTGCAAAAAAATTAATGCTTACCTTTCTTTCTAAAAAATGTAATCATATTATCTTTAATATGGGCAGATGTTCTTACAATAGTTTAACACTGAATTTTCTAGTGAGGAGAAGTATTAGGCATAATTTCTAAACATGGATATTAAAAACGTCATTTCTAACAGGTTCTTCATTGAATGAGCCATCTGTTGCTCTTATTACATTTGAAATAAGGCCCTGATTGAAATATTGCCACAATCAAGAAATATGACCTCCAAATGAAACAATTGTGGAGGCAGAGTACTTCTAATCTGAAAAGCAACATTCTATTGCTGTCTACTATATACAAAAGGATGAACAGTTTGGAAGAATGATGGCCATTTCAGGCTGGAAGATAATGTTTGCAGAAAAACCAGGACTGATTTGGCCATAGCTTACTTCACAGTGGAAGTGGAAAACACAATCTAGATGTGCTTTCCAACTGAAAGTCCCAAAGTTATGTATTAAGTTTAAATTTGGAAAGAAAGGTGGAGCTTTTATAACAGCTGTATATGAGAATCTAGAACAGCAAATCAAGTTTTTTCTTCTGCTAGCTGTAAGTAAACTTCCAGAATTTAACTATTAAAAAGTAAAAAGAGGCTCAGGGCATAAGCTGCAAACGAGGAACCCGAAATAGTCTAGAAAGTAACATCCTTTATACTTGAAATCACAGCATCTGGAACATTGTTTTCATGACACATTGGGAAATAGTTATTACTATTTCCGCATACAGGGGAAAAAAAAAAAAAAAGAAAAAAAAAAGAGGTCAAAATTCCTTTATCATATTTGTTGATTTTTCTATGTATTTAAATGGAGGAAACATACTTTATTCTAGTTTTGTATGTGTCTTACCCTTCTATAGTCATCAAGGATGACTAACCTACAAGTGACTTGCATATTTGATTCCATCGTTGTTAGATTGTGTTGTTTTTCAGTTTCTGTTGCTTGTTTCCACTAGCTTACATCTTTTGAAGAGTGAGTATGGTGAAACTGGTGATTTATGTATTAGAAGAAATGCACAAAAGGGATTTGATTGTCCAGAGCTGTAGATAGAAGAAAAGTAGTATTTAACACACAGATGATTAATATACCATTTCTGGCAGCTTCTCCATTCTCTTCCTTCCACTACCCCCAAAAAATCTCCACTTCTGTGACATCATAGAAAATATGTTTGAATGTATGAGAAGGGTTCTTTTACATCATCTGTATCCTAAAGCAAGATTAATCGTACTGAGGTCTTTTCTAGCAAGTAGTGATGTAAGATGCTCTTTAAAACTTCTGGTAATGATTCTTAATCTTGGTGATTCTATGATTCTATGAGCACACTAGATTTTTTACTATCTCTCACTAGTGCACTCACCGTTAAAGATTTCTCTTTTCTCTTTCCCAACTCTGCTCCCTCAGACTGTTAAGTGCTCAAGAAGTTGGAAGAGGACACAATAAGGAGAGCTTATTCAAGAATTTAAAGGAGACCTTTAGGGTCATATATCTGTCTCCATTAGACATACTTAGAAAGTTTGTTCTGTGTTGGAAAATTCTATGGGATTCCATGCCATGTAATTCAAACTATATAATTTGGATCCACAGATGATGAAAAGTCAGTATATGTAATGTTTGTATCATTAAGCTGTAGGCATAAACACAGAAATATAATTAGAATGTGAAATTTATTGGAAGCTGAAATCATACAGATGAATAAGAATACAAACACTTAGACTTAGTTGCTGTATGGATGGCATGGGAATCATGACAGTTATACACAGAATAATGTGAAGTAATAAATAAAAATATTGCTTCTTGCAAATATTGAACTATTATTATCGAGCTGAATTTTTTTCTAACTTATAACTGAATATTTGCTGAATATTTCCTGAATTGAATTGTTATGCTCTTACTTTTTAAAATATAGAATGCTACTCCAGAGTACCATTTCTTAGCTCATTTCTGATATCATCTAATGCAAAGTAGAGAACTTTTTATTAGCTTCAGGAGTGCTATTTTCTCCAGCTAAAACTGTAATACACAGAAAGTATTTCAAGTATAATGTGGAAATATCAGCTACTGGGAAATAAGATTTTTCTGGGTAAGGTCTAATGCCCTTCAATTGCTCTCAAATCATTTGTTGACCAATTTCTTACTGCACTGTTAAAAACAAACAAACAAGGAAACACACATACAAAAGAAAAACCTGGTACAAACAGGTACCTAGTACAACACTGGTACAAAATGTAAATTAAAGACTAAGATAAAAGAAAAAAATGGGGGGGCTCTTCATTTTTTTATTATTTAACCATTTTATTTCCCTTCAAATTAAAACTGGAAAGAACAATGGTTTTAATAGAACAGTGAGAGGAAATGGCTACATGAGAGAACTATTAGCAAAAGGGTCATTTCAGAAGAAACTTTGAAAAAACTAATTCATCTTATGCCAGAATCTGAAAGGAATTTCTTCTCTCTCTGACTTGCGTTCATTGATACACCTTAATGCCTTCTTTTCTCCTAAATTCCCTATTAAACTACATCTGTCCGAGTTTTATGACAAAAATGCCAATGTGTCTCTCAACAATTAATTCAAATGCGTCACTGTTTATTAACTCAGTGCTGCTGTGTCAGTTAACATCATGTCTAGTGCCATGAATAACAATTTTTAATGGATCTGCGGCAGAATTTTTTCCCTCATTTAAATACATTTTTAATCAAACTTTCATCCAATTTCCTCATGCTTCCCTTTCACTGAAACACATCACAGGACTGTTTCAAACTCTGTTTTTACACTGGTGTAAAGCATCCACATTTGCCCAGCATTCTCTATCAAAAAATATAAAGATATATCACTGATATGAAAGTCTATTTAGTTGCTGAAAATTTTTCCTATATAGCAGTTAGTTTTTAAAAACTATATCCAAGTAAGAACTTAAGTTAGCTATCTACTAAGTGCTGCAATGTGTGATTTTTTAGATAACTACATTGTTCAGTTATCTAATCTGCAGTATTAGGTGCACAGAATTCTAACAAGGGGTGGTGATCACAGAAATCCTGCTCCTCCCTATTTATTTATAAAATCACAGAATCATAGAATGGCCTGTCTTGAAAAGGACTGTGGACTACAATGATCATCTAGTTTCAACCCCCCTGCTATATGCAGGGTTACCAACTACTAGACAAGGCTGCCCAGGGCCACATCCAGCCTCACCTTGATTGCATCCAGGAATGGGGCACCCACAACCTCCTCGGGCAACATGTTCCAATGTATCACCACCCTTTGAATAAAAAGCTTCCTCCTAATATCTAACCTAAATCTCCCCTGTCTCAGTTTAAAACTATTCCCCCTTGTCATATTACTATCCACCTATGGAAACAGCTGTTCCCCCTCCTGTTTAGACACTCCCTTCAAGTATTGGAAGGCTACAATGAGGTCTCCATGGAACCTTCTCTTCTTCAAACTAAATAAGCCCAGTTCCATCAACATTTCTTCATAGAGGGTTGCTCCAGCCTTAGATCATCTTAGTGACCCTCTTCTGGACATGCACCAAGAGCTCCACATCTGTCCTGTACTGGGGGCCGCAGGCCTGGACACAGTACTCTAGATGGGAGTTCACAAGAGCTGAGTAGAGAGGGACAATCACCTCCTTCCCCCTGCTGGCCACCCCTTTTTAATGCAGTCCAGAACAGAGTTGCCTTCTGGGCTGCAAGCACACACTGCTGTCTTCAGTCCAGCTTCTCATCCACCAGGATCCCCAAGTCCTTCTCCGTAGGGCTGCTCACAAGGAAATCTTCCCCCAGTTTGTACAAATACCTGGGATTGCCCCAACCCAAGTGCAGCACCCTTACTGAACCTCATTAGGTTTTCATGAGCCTACTTCTACAGGCCTGTCCAGGTCCTTCAGGATGGCTTCTCTTTCTTCCAGTGTATCAACTGATCTGCTAAGCTTGGTGTCATCTGCAAACTTGCTGAGGGTGCACTTGATGCCATCGTTTATGTCACTGATGAAGATGTTGAAGAGCACCAGTTCCAAGACCGACCCCTGAAGAGCACAGAACCATTGATCACAACCCTTTGGCTGCATCCAGCCAGCCAATTCCAATTCCATTTAACAGTCCATCCTTCAAATCCACACCTCTCCAATTTAGAGAGAAGAATGTGATAAGGGACCACGTCAAAGGCTTTGCAGAAGTCCAGGTAGATGACATCCATTGCCCCTCCCCTGTCCACCAATGCCATCACTCCATCTTAGAAGGCCACCAGATTGGTCTGGCAAGATCTGCCCTTGGTGAATCCATGCTGGCTGTCTCAAAACATCTCTTTTTCTCATATGTGCTTTAATGTGGCTTCTAGGAGGATTTGCTCCATGATCATCCCAGGCACAAAGGTGAGGCTAACCTGCCGGTAGTTCCCCGGGTCTTTCTTTCTCCCTTTCTTAAAAATAGGAGTAATGTTTCCCCTTTTCCAGTCACTGGGAACTTCACCAGACAGCCATGATTTTTCAAATATGATAGACAGCGGCTCGGTAACTACATCAGCCATCTTTTTCAGAACCCTAGGATGGATATAATCCAGCCCCATGGACTTATACGTGCTCAATTTCATAAGGATGATTCAGACTTGTTCCTCTGTTGCAGCGGGACGGAAACCACTTCCCAGACCCTAGTCTAGAGGCTCATGGTCCTGGCAGACATGGGAAGCCTGTCCACTCATAGAAACTTAGGCAAAGCATTCATTAAGTACCTCAGCTTTTTCTGTGTCTGAAGAAGCCAGCTCTCCAATACTTTCATCAGAGGAGGAATACTCTCCTTGGCCTGTCTCCTCCTGCCTATGTCTGTAAAATCCCTTCTTGTTATCTTTCACATCCCTCACCAAGTTCAGCTCCATCTACACCTTGGCTTTCCTAATCCTATCTCTACACACATGGACAACAGCCCTGTATTCTTCCCAGGCTACACAACCCTGCTTCCACTTCCCGTACATTTCCCTCTTTTCCTGCAGTTTAAGCTGCAGGTCCTTACACAGCCACGATGATTGTCTCTCCTGCTTGACTTCTGCTGAGAGATGGAGAGCCATTGCACTCTCAGAAGGGCATACTTAAAGAGCCGCCAGCTCTGTTCTGTACCCATGCCTTTAAGGACAGTTTCCCAGGGGAGACCACTCAGCAGTTCCTTGAGCAGCCAGAATTTTGCTCTCCTGAAGCACAGGGTCCTAGCTCTGCTTTTTCCCAGGCCTTATTCTTCAAGAAATTCAAGACCCAGAACATTCTTTTTAACAATGATCATTAGAACTACTAATTCTCACGCAACAAAATGCACATAATCAAATCCCAGAAAAAAATGTATATATTTGTCCAAATTTTCCCTGTTCCTGCTGGATATCTAGTATTTTCTGCTAATAAAAAGCTTAAAGCCTTCCTGCTGAAGGATATGAATAAATAAGGATTTCAATAAATACTCCAGTGTAAACACAAAGAAATGATAGCCTGCTCTTTTGAACAAGGGTGCTTTAATGAGTTTGGAAATCCATAAAAGCCTATGGGAAATCTTCTACACTAAAAAAAATAGTATTCTGCACTTCAATATCGACAATTCATGCAAAATACTGTATTCAAATAAGAATTTCATTCTTTAGAAAAAAATGTTAAGAAAGAAAATATAAAAATTAATGAAAAATTCAGTATTGTTATTTACAGGCAGCAGATGCATTTTTTTTTAACATCTAGGGCAAATTAGGCATACAATGATGGTCTCTCAATTATTTAGTTAGAGAATAAGAGCTCTTACGCAAATAAGTATTCTCCAATCATCCAAAAAATAGTTTCCTAATAAAGTTGATGCCTTCTATTTCTACACTGCTCCTCACTTGAAGATTATCACATTGTAATTATTTATCTTTACAACACATGTCATTGGAGTAGTTAGTAAAGTATTTTGGAAAGGCTTATAGGAAGGAGAATAGAAGACTATAAATGCTAAATTTTTTGCATGTAGAAGAAATCTTGACAGAAAAACACAAGTAGAAGTGTTGAGGTTTCTATTTGCTATTCTACTAAATCTTACTTTTTTGAAGGAGAAGAAGTTAGCACGGCATCTTCAAAAATGAATGAACCGTAGTTGCCTGTAAGTTATCTGAACTCAGCAGAGAAGAATATTTTCAAAGACTAATTCATACTATCCTAAGCATTAGACATATGATATCTGTTCTAAGGTAAGCCATTCAACCTAGCACTGACCAGTGACTGTCCAGGGCACTTTAACTGGAGGATCAAATTACGTGCCTAATTTTTAGATAGATAATGGTTGGTAAGATATATCCCACTCTGAGAAAAAAAGCTATCTGTAACAATAAGATTGACTAGATGCTGTCAGTCAAGGATTCTAGCTCAAGGTATCTCAGCAAGTAGTTCTGATAGGCAAGTCATTATCAGATGCAAGAGAGATGTTTTTTTCTGTTAACTAATAGAGGAGATTAAGCAATGACTAATTTAATGACTAACCTTTGGGTGGCTAGCTGTAGGTGAAATGAACTGGATTTCAAGTGATTTTAAAATACTAAATGCTTAAGAATTCACGGCTGTGTTAATGTTAGAGAGGACACATTTAATATCTTGATCATGCTCTTTCTGAGTTTCATCATTATTCTTTGCACTATTTTCTCTTGTTGAACACAATAGAAAATACATGCTGCCTGCATTTATTTTATTTTTGTGTGTGCTTGCTAGTCATATACAAAATAATCATTTTATGCCATAGCATGAAATCTAGATCCAAGGAAAATTTATCTACCATGTGGATATCTCCTACTGATCTCAAGATGTTGCTATTAACATGGTTCACAAAAAAGAGAAGACAGACCAGGGTTCTAAAAGAAATATTATTCTTCTAAATTGAGAGCCTTATACTTAAAAAAAAGAAAAAGAAAAAGAAAAAAAAAAAAGGTCATTATATTCCTACTATGTACAGAGGTAAAAGCATGCTTTAGAACACATCAGGATAAGAATAAGAATGCTTTTAAAACTAGAAGTGAAATGCCTTGAGTATATGTAGATGAACAATACAAAATTTAACTCAGAATTTTAAAGCTGAACAGTACTGGATAAACCCTAAATGGGATGCAACATCTAGATAAAAAATACCATGAGATATATATTCTTATATCTTCTCAATGTGTTATGATTTTCCATTTACATCAATGGGAGTTGCATACTTTTGTTTGACAGAAAAATTTGACAAAAACAATCTAAAGAAAGCAAAGTAATTTAAAGTTATTACTGAAATAAGATTCCACATTCAACACACTTCATTTTGTTTATCATTTATTATCAGAGATGGTACTGCCATATTAAATCCTTTCTCTGGTGTCTTCTACGATAGTTAATTGAATTAAGTTTTTGTGGTTTAGTTAATTGAATTAAGTTTTTGTGGTTGTCCTGATTTTATCAATAGTCCATATCATATCATCATGCAGCAGTCTATTGGGTACAGGGGCACAATGCACCCATTGCACTTGAAACCATGACAGTGCTTTTGTTTTGTTTTAATGGGAGTAGGAAGGAAAAGAATCCATGTGTCTTTGTCATTTTGATGAAATAAATTATTTTTAGGACAAGATTCATAGATAGTATTTTTGATAATTCAAAAAGATAGCTGTCATGATTATACCGAAACATTGATTCAAAGATACTAGATAATAGACATTTGTGGCAATAGTATTGTATATGTTATCTTGGCTCGTTATATTTGTGCTGTTATTTAAAGTCTGTAATTCCATAGCTCACTGGTTTACTAAAAAGAAAAAACAAAATCTTTTGTAGCACAGCAAAAAAAAAATTAAGCTCTAGAGATATTAGCTCTCTTTAGTTATTCACAGCAGATAGAACAAGGCCTGATTTTTGTGTTGGTGTTCTTTAAAATATCATTTAAATATCATATTGCTTCTTCTCTATTCTTGCTTATGCTGGAATTGTTATGTTTATTATACTTCCACATCTTGAATATTGTCTGATATATATATAACCCTAAAAAGAACTGAACAAGAAGAAAAAGACCAACACATAAGTATGCTGTTTTCTTAGGCTTTTTACCAATCAGAGCATCTAGTCAGAATTCAGTGAGTAGTTTGACACCCTCTAAAAAAATAAAACAATAAAAGAGGCAAAGAGAGCTTTGTGGTATTCAGAGTTCACTATGTGAGAGCTGAGATTTGAACAGTAAGTTAATTCTGCTATGTAGGAAAAAGCAGTGTGTAGAGAAGCTTGCCATTGGGACTGTCTTATCATGCTACTGGCATTCAAAGTCATATAAGCAATTATATATTTCAGCTGAATGTTATCCAACATATGGATCTAATAGCTTTATGCTCATTTAAAATCTAATCAGTCTTCAACTCAACTGTTATTAGTTGTGAAAAAAGTACATATAAAGCAAAACAAAATAATTCAGATCTGAAAGGATGTTTAAGGAAAAGCTTAAATCCCAACCTGTGATGATATTTGCTAAAGAAGCTAAGCTTTTCTGGATCCATTGGTAATGCTTCCTAAAGGTCACCACATATTCCTCTTGGAAAGGAGTTTCATTCCTAAATATAGCACATTTGAAAAAGATGCTCTTAGTAGTTCTCTAGGATTTATCTTCAGTAGAAACATGCACTATCCACACTAAATTATTATTCTGATGTACAACTGCCAAGTAAATGGGAAAAACAGGGACTAAGAGAAAGCAACCAAGACAAAATTTGCCAATCTCACAGGCACACTTTAAGATGAATACATAGTCAATTAAGTGGTAAAGGCGCTGTTGTCTATGCCTGAAACACAGGCAGATAAACTATAAATCTGCACTGGATCTTGCTTTTTCCATCAGGAACAATTAGCTTTCCTTGTTTGAACTTTTTTCTTTCTTTTTATCAATATGAATTTTAATTTTTATTATTTCCTCTAATCGTGATCAGAGAGTTCTGTAGTCTAATGCAAATAATTCTAACTGACACCCTCCAAACCTGATGAATACTAACAACTAAATGTTAACAAAGCCTGTGTTTGGTGTCTTGGGAGAATCACAGAAGGCTTATTGGTTTTTGAAAATGAGAGGCAATATTTTTCTAAGGATTGAGTTTCCCAGATCTAATCATAAAATAGTCTCAGTGAAGCTGCTTAATTTTAAGAGAAGTTCTATTTGAAAACTGAACTACTAAGCAAAACTGCAGAGGGAATGAAAAGGTCTCAAACTCCTGTTAGAGAAAATCAGTAAAAGTGCATTCTACTGTGTCTGTGAAATTGTGAACTTTGGCATCATGATGCGTTTTTCATAAAAGTTCTCTAAAAGTTGTGTTTTTTTCACTTGTTTGTGTTCAGAGAGTCTAGTTCCCATGCATTAGAATGATGTCAGAAATTCTGTTGATTTTATGAACATCAGAATCTGATCTAGATCTAAAAACAGTGTTCAAAGGAAGTAAAGATAGTAATGGACTTCTTTTGTTCATTTTCCCAACAGTTGAAGAATTCCTCCAATATGAAACTTTGTTCAGTTCTCTTGTCCGAATAAAGCTAACTTCTCTAAACTTCCAGAAGTATACTCCCACCATTACCTTGTTTTAGAAGCTGTTTATTTCAATAAAAGCAAGCTTAATGAGTTACGAGGGAAGAGGAGGAGTTAAACATAAGTCTCACTTCTGTGATCTGGTCAGAAAAATGTGGAATTTGTATTCTTTAAGAATCATACTCTGCCAGTAAAGCTTGGAAGTCTAGAGTCCTTACAAACATTATTCTACTGGGATTCCTGAATACAGACTAACAGGATGGTAGCTGATGGATTTTTCTACACTCCAGACTTTACTGGCACATTAAAAAATAAAATAAACATAAAATTAGGGTGATGATTTATCCTGAAACTTCCATAGACCAAGATACTTCTACACCAGAAAAATTCATGAAAAGAACCTGCCTTCAATTCCTCTTACTGAAGATTTCTGTATATTCACAGTTGACAGTGATCAAAGCATGTTTCCTCAGCCCAGCATTGCAGGATGCATAAAAGCTATGACATGCCTTGAACAAAAAAAATTATTTAATATAAAGAATCTGAATTTTTTGTAAAATGAATTAGCAGTCTCCCCTCTGCCAAATGTACGCCCAGTGCTGCTAAGGATGGCACATTTTATTGTTTCCTTTTATGTTCTCTGGTCTGGTGACTGTTCAGTGATGCCAAGCAAAACAGAGTCAATCTCTCACTGTGTCTGATGTCATCCCACCTCACCATCACATTCTCCTGCTATATCATTTCTGCCCTGAGGAGTCTGACTACTGATCTAATCATTTTTATTTTATTTTATTTTTTAATGCAGTGCAATTCTTCAAATACGTATGTACACTTCTCCAGTGTCCTCAGCCTGAGCAGAGCACCCATACTTGGTAGGAACATTAAAAAGAGCTGAATGAATATATGAATGTAGGAACAGCTTTATTTTAATTTTATTTTTTAGTTTTTAATCTATGAAAAATTAGAAAGCTTTATTTTTTTCTTTTTTCTTCTAAGGTATTTTTTACTGTTTCCTGCCTCCCATAGCATTTTTGTTTTCAAGTCATTACCTTTTTTTTTTTTTTTTTTCCACCGTAAACATCTACATTTAGAATAGTTATAACAGTATATGTTTCACCAGGCTGCTTAAATTATTTACTATCAATGCGCTTTTTCAAACTGCTTGAAAAAGTTTATTCCCAGAGAAATAAAGCAAATATTAACAGTAAATTGAACTTCATTACACTTTCAAAAGTCTTGATTTAAGATTATTATAAAATTAAAGCTTCATTGCTTTAAATGCAAACATCTCCTGCTGAGTGTATTTTATTATTAGTTTAACTTTACAGGCTTTATTCTTGTCGGAGAATTGTGATTAGCAAATTATTGTTACAAAACACATTATATATTTCTTTTGTACAGTCAGCAAGAATATAGGCCACCTGCTCGTTCAATTATTTTGTATTATTAAGTTTTGGACATTTGTTTTGAATAGATTAAGGTTGTATGCAAGTTAATGCCAAAAAAACATAACACATGCACAGTTTGAACATAACAAATGTAGTAAAAAATCAAATGCCTTAGACTTTCATGAGCTTGTCATCTGTTGAAGATAGGTATTAAAGAAGTAATAAATTCCCAATTAGTTTGTCTCATTCAAATGCCTTAAAATTTCTGATAAATAAGCTCAGCTCAGTACTAAAAAATGCTTATAGTGCATTTTTTTCTTTATGTCTGGAGAAAAAAAAAAACAAACTGGAAAATAAAAAGAAAAGAAAAAAGGGAAGGGAAGGGAAGGGAAGGGAAGGGAAGGGAAGGGA